>JARNME010000404.1:73564278-73852902 GCA_030179655.1 Scaptomyza flava | reverse complement strand
TTTTCTCTGGAGCAACCAAAACTGCACCTGTATACCACTTAATGACAGTAATTAGAGCGCGCTGACAACAAAATAGGTGGGGTGTCCGACTTAGGGGCAGTGTCCACCCTTGAAACATTTCCCTTACATAAAATTTGTATAATACTTTTAAAAAAAGCTAGACTATGGGAAGAGAAATATTTGAATTTTTCCATTTATTTGAAGGAAAATTATGTTTTCATATAGAAAACTTAGTCAAAAGAAAGTTAAGTCCAGCACAAGGAAGCATCTCCGACGCTAAAAAGTTCTTTTCATATTCGATATTTAAATATTTGGAGGCATTCACTTGCATATATATCTCCGATGTTTCTTAACCGATTTCGGTTAAAGCTTATCAGATTTCATTGTTGTTTCTATAGTTTCCAATATAGCGCTTTTAAAAATCAAGATTAAGATTGTTGAAAGAAATTGCGTAACACATAGAGAAAAGCTTTACATGTACTTTTGAATGATGAGCTTCTTTGATTTAAAAGATTTTTTTTAGAAGATGTTGGGGAATTGTTGCTTTGTAAAATGGTTGTATGTTTGTGCTTATTTATTCGAGCTATAAATCTAGTTGTTTTCTGTGCGCGAGACTGTTTTGGGAACAGAAACATCTGTAGCTATTGAAATATGATATAAAGTATAGCTTTAAGCTTCGAAGCAAACTTTTTCTAAGCAATAAAAAGTGAAGCGTTCCCTAAGGATGCCATTATTTATTATTTAGCGCTCAATTACTGCTTGTTCCCCAAATTTCTTTAAGAGGTGTGCAACCAATAAAAAATTTTAATACTTAAATAAACTTCAAGTACAGAAAAACCCCGTTTAACGCGGCGGAAAAGTTCAAAAAAAGAAGAGCATAATGCGAAACAGCGCTTAACGGGGCTAACTTAAAATGTAAACAAGACGGTTAGGGGATGATGGATAGAAAAATGGTTAGATATTAATATTCATTATTATGTTTTCTTTTTTTAAATATAAATAAAACCAAATATTTATTTGTCACAAAAATAAAAACAATATAAACGAATGTACTTATAAAAACAAAAGGGGGCTAAACTGAAACAGCATTAAGCGGGGTCTTACTGTACACAAGAAATATGCGGCATGAAGATTTTGAATACGAGTGAAATTTAGGTCAGAACGAAGGAACTCGGTTGCTAAGTGTTCATCAAGGAAAAGCTTGTGCTCACCGTTTTAATCAGACTTGAATGGGTTTTGGGCAGGAAGAAAAAAAGGGCAAAGTAATCAACTCAAAATTAACTAATTGAAAAAAGAAGGGAATTGAAAAACATGGACACGCATGGAGAAGATCTATTATTAGCTCCCAAAAAAACTAATAATAATAATAGTAGCGATAAGCTATAAAAATTTTATCGGGAGTCTCGTGCTGACCAACAATCATTTTCGATGCTCGCTTACTTCCTTTCTGGCGGCAAATGGACAAAACTTAATAACAGTGAAATTAAAGTTATGCCCAGGCCTATTATTATTTCATGACTTAAAGCTAACTTCTAAAAAGGGAACCCAGCAACTCCAAACTCCCTTTTAGACTAAATATTACGGTGTTCGTTCGTGCGAAGAGAAGACGCTGTATTATTTTATTGTGAGGGGGCTTACAACAACGTACAGTGGCAAGTGACAGAAGGAAACCTTTGCGGTTAATTGCACCACCACCACCACCACCACCATTATCACCACCACCAGCATTACCACAACTACGAACCCAACTTTGGTTGAGGGGTGCGGCAACAATGAATAGCGAGGTCAGGAGCAGCGTTAAATGTCAATTGGGCCATTCAGACAGGGTTGCCGTCGACTCAACGCAAAGCCAGCCCATTCATTCATTCAATCACTCATTCATTCAATCACTCATTCTGTGACGGTTGGAGCCGGGGAGACCTGCTGCTTAAATCAACTAGTATACTGGTATAATAACAAGGTTTACTCGGACATGTATTTGGCTTCGGCTGCGTTTTAACTACTAGTTGCGCTTCGAACCATGTTTAAGGCTTAAGACGGAAGCTGTACTCAGAGAGCAAAAAGTCGATCTAAAACTGAAAAATGATTCAAATACATATTTGTGAATCTTGATATCTATTCCTGATGTAAGTACTTCGATTGAATTCTTAAATCAAGTGCAAAATGGTTGAATGAAATGCAAAACAAAGGTCCATCTTCTCTTAATGAGAAATCTTATTTTTGCGGTTTTAAGTAGGAAATGCTTGACTTTTTCGTGCTGTTAATCAAAGATCCCAGGAAATACAAGGAACTGCTGGAATTTTTAAACATTAAGTATGGAATGTTATTTAGCTTTCAAATATATGCAGTATATTTATACAAATACATTCATTAAAAAAATCGGACAAAAAGGAAGAACTAGAATCTATAAATTGAATAAATGCACAACAAGTTTTCTGAGCTTGATAAACTTTTTGTTTTTTAGCAAAGAAACTTTATTGTTTATCTTCATTAAAGAAGTTACTTAGTTCTCATAATAATAATAGAAACTCAAATTCAAATGAAGTAATCCCATTTAATCAAGTGTCAATGTAGTTTTAACACATCTGGTGCGCATTGTAATGAGTTTTTGTGCTGGAATCTAAGGAAATTTCTGAAAATTCGACCCCTAATATGGTTTGCTGTTTGAAATTTGGCTAAGATTTTCATAATGACGAACTTTTTGTCTAAATCTCAATTCTCAAAATACCACGCTAGGATACTGAACTAACTAAACTTCTTCAATACTTTAATGTTAAACGTATAATAAGGTATTATGGCTTTATTTAGTATTACTTTTCCCTTTATAAACTAAAACTTACTAGTTCTAAGCAGGAGTCTTTAACCTTAGTATTATTCGTGGGATGGAACTACCTACTTAGTCGTTCTACAACTAAAATTAATCCCAATTGCTTAATTGCACTAATCTAGCCATCAACAATACAATCTAAGCCCGGTTTAATGACAGTCACTTCATACATTTTACAGTCAATATAATGTAAGGTTGGGTACTCTGACTAACACTCCCTCTGTTTGGGTTTGAGCCCGCCTCTTGGCCGCAGGCTAATTAGTTGGCCAAAATGTATTTATTTTTTGTTCCTATACGAGCATTTCGCAACGGTTTTTATGGCTGACGGCAGCAGGCAGGCAAATAAAAAGCTCTTATTCACATTAAAAGCAAGCCAGCAAAACGGGCGAGATTTAAAATAAATTATAACGTCACATTCCCAGGGGCGCTTTACGTAGCGCTGTTGTTGTTGTTGCTGTTGTTGAGTGCTTTACACCGCCCCCTTTGAATAAGCAGCAGCAGCACTTGAGTGATTGAGAGAGAGAAAGAGAACGAAAGAGAGAGAGAGAGAGGGCCATCTATTCAAACATATGAGAGCTCGTCAGCGTCGAGACGCCAATTCCATATGCTTAAAAGAGTTCATATAGTAGGAGAGGGGTACTATGTGTAAAGGGTGTGTAAAGCATTGCACGTTAACATCAACGTCCACGAACGAAGACGACGACGACGACGACGACCGCATTGCATGAATTCAACTTAACCTCAAACCATATTTTGGGGCTACAAGCCACACGCGCACATAGTACATACACATGCATAGCGCGTGAGTGTGTGTGTGTGTGTGACTATTGGGGTAAAGTACAAGCTGTGAGGCAAGCAGAGCAGCAGCAGCAGCAACAAAGCGCTGTGATAATTGAACATGTTTCCGCTGTTGCTGTCGCTGCCGCTGTTGCTGCCGCTGCTGCTGCTAACGGCCCTTTAACATTTCTCGAGATTGCTTTTTGCTTGCTTTTGCTTTTTCTTCTTCTTCCTCTTCTTAGAGTTCGCACTTATAGAGCTGAATAAAAAGAAGGAAAACGAAACGAACAAGCGCACGAATAAACTAAATGCCAGCCAAGCCCTTAACACACACACACACACACATATATATATACTGGGAAAAGGGTCGCACTCTGGCGATAGCTACTCCATTTTGTATGTGCTGTTTTAGGGTGACCAGCTGGCGTCAACAACAACAACAACAGCAACAAGAAATTCATTTCGTGCAAAAAATTATAATACTTACTGCTTTTAGAGATGGTTTTTCGTGAAGTCATAAATATCTGATGAATGGAATACCTTTGAGATCTTTGCTAGAATTTTAAAATGAGCAGTTTCCTAATTTGAGAATGCATTCATCATTGGATTTTTATATTTTGTTTTTACTTTCAACTTGAAAGGATTTATTAAAAGTTTTGTTACACAAGTATTTTACTTAACGAGCTTACAATGAAGTTAATCATATGCATAAACTTTTATTCATTCAAAGTATTCTAAAAATAAATAATGGTCACCCTAAAAATAAACAACGCTTAGCATAGCAAACAACGTAAGCCTAATGAATGGTCTGCCAGCTCATGCATTGTAATGAAGGTGAACTTAATACGCAGTACGCAGGACACGCACAGCGGACAGGATACACGGAAAAGGATACAAGGAAAAGGCGACAGGAGCAAGCGGGCAGGATAGTCAAATAGAAAAACAGTGAAAAACGTGCGACGTGTAATGATAGGCCCATTTTCATATGCATATTTTATTAACTATTAGCAGCGGTGCGGCAAAAGTTGCAACAATAATTGATGAAGGCGCCAACAAACACACACACAAAACAAACACACGCACACATACATTGAAGAGTGCTCCCCCGGGGCAGAAGCTACTGAAACTGAGACTCATCCCAACCAACCAACACACTCACACACACACACAAAGGCAAACAGCACAGTCATAAAATGTGAGCTTTATGTTCGCTCGTTTATCCTTTAATATTTTTAAAGCCCACACAAAATGCTAAAACCCATACTCACACACACACAAATACAGAAAAAGAGACGAATAAACACACACACACAGTAACACGAAGTTGACGAGCGCACACACAAGTGCAGAGAGCATAAAGGCTTTATAAAAATTAAATATTTGCCCAGGAGAGCCAGTGGAGCGGACTAGGCAAACTGAATACCATCATAAAGGGGGAGAGCATAAAACAACACACACAGCAAAACGAATTTGCGACCGACAGAAACGTTTTCTTCTATTTTGATGCGCTGCTGTCGTTGCTCTCAGTTGCTTAGTTTCTCTGTTGCGCTCAGCTGCTGCTCTGTGTGTGGTGGGTGGTCCGGAGCGCCTCTCACAAAAAAGTTTCTGGCGCGTGCTTTACACTCGTTTGTGTGCCTGCCAGCGCTTAAGGCGATGCACAAACACATACAAACACCCAAATACACGTACACACAGCTGCACAAGCGGTAAATTTTTGTTTGCTTTTGATTTTTATGTTAAGAACATTACAGACATTGCACACACAAACACTTTGCTGTTGTTGTTTCTGCTGTTGCTGTTGTTGTGTGCATTTGGGGTTGGCTAAAAAGTTCCTATTTTCGTTGATGTTGCTGTTGTTGGGCCTTATGTTCCGGTCTGTTGTGTCCTTACTTCCGGCCACCCTCTTGTTTTTTGTCATTTTCATTTTATTCGACTTTTTTATTTTATTATATTTTTCAGATTTCGTCCTAACAAAATTCCCCAGAGCTTCAATTATGCCATTTAATGATTGGTTCGAGTTGGTTCGAGTTGCTCCGAGCTCAATGCCCAAAACTTGTTCATCATTTACCCCGAGTGCTTTCACAAGCACACACACTAACGTTCTAAAAGCTAATTGACGAATGTATGGATACCATAAGTTTTTGTCAGCATGCATCACAAGATGGGTTGAAAGTGCTCTCTACTTGTTAAAATTTCAGAAAAGTTGTAAAAGAGTGTGCTCAGAAAACTTTTATTTTTCTAATGATGTTACTTTTGTTTGTGCTAAGTTCAGATTTAAGGAATGAATGGTTGAAACAAAGGATAATAAATTTTTGGGTGAAAAGACTTTACCTATTATTTTATCATAATATGGTATCCAAGTTCACAAAGAGTCATCATTTAAACAGCTTAATATGGCCTCTATACCCATTACTATCCCGAAAAAAAAAAAACTTAAAACATAAGTCAAGTATATCGTATAGCATTAATAAAGCTTAAAAACAGCCAGCTTTTATGATGTAGGAAAAAAACTGTTTATGATCCGCCGGAAATGACACATCCGTCTTACCATTGAGCAGTCCGAAATCCTTAAAGAGTGTCAACTTTTTTTTTGCCGGACATGACATGACTTTAGTTATTTTTGTGGGGAGGTGTAAATATTGCTACATTTCCTGAATATTTTATGTCATACCATTGCGTCGTTTGTTTAGGGTGCTCGAATTTAAGTCCTCAGTTTACGGAACAAATTAAGTGCCAAGTGGCGTATAAACTTCGCGTAACGCAGCATTCCCTGCGATGGGGCAATGAGTAAGCTAAGGTCTAGCCCCCTCAATAAGAGGCTTGGATACATCTTTTTTATTGGAGTCATCTGGGGAGTCATCATTCGAGGTCGCAGCAGGAATTTGACGAAAGCTTTATTGTGTTTTTAAAGGGAACTTAATTTCCCCTTCATTTTAGCTTGAAAGATGGGACCACTCAATTAAATATAATTCCTAACCACTACCAAGTCTTACGATCCAGATTCATAATCATGAATTTAAATATTTGCATCGAGTTTGAACGAAACCACTTTATGTGCCGTCTCCTGACCACAGTGAACAACAAAATGTTTTTGAACGATGAGTGTTTTGACAAAATTGACAAAAACATAGTTGTTTGTGAAACTGCTTCAAGCACAATGCTTTACATTTGTTTATTAAACTTGTAAATGTCAAAGTCCGACTTGCGGTTGGGCAAAACAATATTTTAACTGTCATGCGGGACAAACAGAAACTACGAAAAAATCATGTCATGTCAGTAAAACACAAGTTTATTTTTACAAATTGGCCTCTTTCTTTATGCAGATAGTTATTTAGTATGATTTGATTAAATCAAATTAACTGTAACGTTTTCCGTAGAAATTGCTCTATATTTTTTTTTCTCAGTGTCTAGTCATTAGTTACTAGTATTCGTTGGTTTAGTACATAATTAAACAATTTTAACGGGTTTTAAATGAACATCTCTGCTAGTTATGCGTATACAAATGACTCAGAGTTACCACAAATGATTCACTTTTAGTACTCGTCCTCGTATTCCCTGAAGAGCGATGCTACCATTAGAAATCCAATTGAAATTCATCAACAGAACTCAACGGAACTGAACTCGACTTGACTTCAGTTCACTTCAATTTAATTGACACGAAGTCTTTCTTGCATTAGACAAGCGGAACTGCAAGTTTCCCCAACGGAGGCATCAACTTGCCGGTTGATTTATGGCCATGTCTAAAAGTCCGCACACCTATTGCCGACCAACAACAACGTCAACTGCCTGTGTGTGTGTGTGCGTGTGTGTGATGTGTGGGTTTCGTGTTTGGTGTTTGCCGGCGGTTTTGGTGTTTGGTGTTCGGCGTCCGTTCGCGTTTCACCTCATTCCCCCTTTCCTCATTGCATTACCCGTTCCTATTCACCGGCTCCCCCGGTCGCCCGTTCGGGGACTTAATATATTAATCAAAGGCTTGAAATCTTTATCAAGTTGTCATGGCGTACGACTGACAATGAGTCTGGCGTGAAATGTGTACGAAACCCGTTTGATCCTTAACACGCATGGATATACATAGTACTATATTTCATGTCGTTGTTACAGTTGTTTCTTGATTGCCGACTCTTGCTGTTGTTGTTGCTGTTGTTGTTGTTCGCATTCTCATTTGCAATTTGCAATCGAAATCGCAGATTTGCACGAGCCCCAAAAAAGCAAACATTAAACTACAAATTTATATGCAACTGAACGAGGGTTGAACGATATATATTAAAGTAGATTTAATAAACATTAAAGCTGAATTTGTTGAGAAAAATCTCTAAATTTTTAGATCCAAGAAGGAATTATCTCAGTTCCCTTAAAGTATATACATAGTACATACATTCTTGAGTTGATCAAGCGATGTTAGCCTATTCGTATGTATGAACGCCACGATTTTAGAACCTGTTAGATCTAGAGACTCAAGATTCTGAAGATCGAAACATATTAGACCCCACAAAGTATATATACTCTAGATCGGAGACCTGTCTGTTCAAAGAACGCGTTGATCTCAGAGACAATAATAACAAAAGACCATTAAATTTTTTTAATTAAGTAATATATAAGTGTAATGCAATATTGAACATCTGTAAAAGATTCATTAAGATCGGTTAATAAATATTAGATCGCGCTGCCTTGACCGGAACCATCTTGTTTGTATATTAAATATATTTTTGATATAATATAAATAAAACTTTTATAAAAAAATCAACTTTTTGTTATTTTATAACTTAAATTTTGTCATGAAATGTATAACGCATAGAAGACAGCATCCCAGACCCCTCAATATACAGTACGACATCGCTCAACGCAACCCTCGTCAAACGCAACTCCTCGATAATTGCAAAGCCCGAATTCTTGACATTTAACGCAACTTCCTAATGGAATCGTATGTTTATGTTTGTTTTTACCTTTTTTCTAAATAAAATAAAATGATATCCTTGCTTAGAACAAAGGCTTATATTTAAAGTGTTAGCAAAGGCATCTCATTTTGTTAATAGGTCTCGTTGCCAACATTAAATTTTCACTCAGTTTTCGCAATTGGTTAAAGTTAAATAGGTTGCGTTGAGCGAGGTCGTTTTGTATTTGAATTAAGAAAGGATTTTTGAAGACCGCCATTCTAGTTTTATGAACAAAATGGTCTAGAATTTTTTTTAACATGAATATTATTTCGTTCTAATTTTATAAACAACTTGTGCTTGAATTTAAACCATTTATTGCTCATTTTTATACTCGATATACACACAATTGGGCTTGTGCAATGTCCGCCATGGTGTCTGTCCATCCGTATGTTGGCCACTTTTTTCGCCACTCTCAAGCTAGGGACTTAAAACTTTGCAAATATCTTTTTCTATAGCCGGGACAGATAGTGTCAAGAATGGGGTTCAACGATTACTATGGGGCTGGCAAATCGATAATTCGATAAGTCATAATCGATAAATCATTATATTTCCCCCACCCTTACAGTTAGAGTTACCGAATTTGGTAGGAAGATAGCTACTGCCATCCCCCAAAAAACTGCATCCAAAATTTTGGAGCCACGCTCACCCATACCGCCACCAGCCCGCCCCCCACCCTACCTTTCAAAAACAGGTATGCGTATATATTTTATGCTAGTTTAAAAAGTTATCTTGCTTTATTCAAGTCCAGTAGAACATATTATAGAAAATTGTAAATGAACTTCATGCTGGGGAATGGCAGCGGGACAATTAGAAATATAAAAATAATTATTTGAATTAACTTGTTTAATCTTACCGAGTATGAAAACAAACACATTTGCCGGGAATCGTTACGCCTTAGCCAATGCGCTGTTGATGAACATGTTTCGTAGTTAAGTCTAAACTCAACTGAACAAACTTCCGCTCACCTGCGGGTGGTAAGCTCATTCTTATTTTATTATCATTGTTCTTTATCTGTTTATCTGTTGATCAATATCAACAAACGGTTTTTAAATCAAGAACGTCTGTTCAAAAGTCAAGAACAAAAACTGAATTTAGAACATGTTTTAACGAAAAGCCAAAAACCCATTTGTTGTCATTTCTTCCTCAGCATGCTAACATTGTCAGTATCGGCTTGGTCGGATATGTCATACATATGAGAGACCTGTGGAAAGATCTTACCATAGTAGGCTTTGTAAGTGTGAAGAAAATAGCTTTCTTGTTTTACATTACGTCCTTTTTTCACAACATTATTTTAATTTTAAAAGTCAGGATGCCTGTACTTAAATCTTATTCTTTTAATTCAACTTTTTCCTCTAAATGGTGCTCACTTTTCCGGGAAAGTACAGTTACATAAAAGTTATCATATACATGTTTGGGATTGAGCTCAAACCTGATCGAACGATATGCGAAAGTGTTCCTATGTTCTGGGATCTGTTCGTTGTATTTAAATAAGTCAGGTCAAATTACTTTTCATTTAGAGGTTTTTAAGATTGCGCCTAAGTCCTAGTTCTTGAAATTTCATCTTATAAATAAGACTTTCCGAAAGTAACTTTTGAATTCTTTTCGCTTATATAATTAATCTGTTTGTATTATAATATTTAAATGTAAGTCTATAAATAATATACCCGCTATATTAATGTCGGTATTTAAACTCAAGTTTAGAGTTCATTAAACGACCCTCGTTTCGACTCGTCCAAAAATGGTTTCAACGTGGTTGCGAATCATTTCGCAAGCAATCTCTAAAATTGTCACACAAGATTTCGTTAGGAAGTTGGAAGTTTGAGTATTCGTTCGTTTTAAGTTTAAGTTGAAGTTTTGCGATCCGTTTTCAATCCGTTTGGTTGTTGTTGTTGGCGGCAAACATTAATATTCACATGTTGTTCGTTGGTATGCGCGACCAGTTACGGAGGCCCTGATATCGGGGCAACCCAGTCGCAAGTATCCAGTCTCCATTCCCCAAAACCCACTCTACACACCTCTTTGCTGTCTAAACAAGCCGTTCCCTTGTGCTGTTGTCTCTGTTTTGGTTGCTTTTTGCCCACCTTTGGCCCACCTTCGTCCCTCTTGCTGCCCCTGCTACTTACTTATAACGAATGGTTCGGCCACAAAACGCGCTTTAGGCTGCATAAATTTATTCGTCGCTGTCGCTAACTAAAGCCGAGTCGGCTTTTTTTCCAGCTTTCAGCCTCGGCCTCAGATTCAGTTTTTTTTAGCTTCGTCTCCATCTCCGTCTCCGGACTGGGCCTCTAAAAACTGGTTCCATTTATGCAAGTTTTTGTATTGTTGTTGTTGCCTTGCGACGCTTTTGGTATTGTGCTAGTTGCTGTAGTAGTTGTTGTTGTTGGTTGGCTGGCTGGCTGGCTTGGTTGTGGCTTTCGCATTGAATTTTGCACCTCGGCTTTTGCCGCAGATACATTTTACTTATCGGCATCTAAATTCAGACTCTGTCATGCAGTTTCCCCCAGTTGTTTGCCAACAGTTGTTCCCAGCTGCCCCAACCACAGCCTCAAATGCGAATGTTTTAGCTCAGTAACTCTGTGGCGATTCCGACCGACTACGAATTTGGATGCAGGATGAGCACGTACTAGCAACCAAAAAGTATCGAATTTCAGTTAAGATACAAAAAAATACAAAATGAACCAATAAATATATATATTATTTATGGAGATTTCTGCTTGAAAAAATACTCAAAAACCGCACTAATCGTTTTTGATTTTAAGTCGACAGCATAATTAAATTCCATAAAATATTACTATCGTATAAACATTTTTCTTTGCTTTCATTTCATTTTTTTTTTAAATTTAATTTATATTTGTTTATTGTGCCCAATTTTACAATTGTGCTGTTGATAAGGTTAATAAAGTCGACTTTAAATGATACAATTGCTTTCACGTTCTCTATCTCTTTCTATTTTATTCTTTCATTCTCTCTCTGTCTGTCTATCAGTTTTGCTGGGCAAGTAAACATCCGCTTTTTGCGTTTCTGTCCGTTTGCCTTGAATTGGATTCAAATGATTTCTTTGTTTACTTGAACTCGGCAGCTATCTTTTGGGCAGATAGTCTTGACTGAATGAATGAATGAATGATACGAAAATGTACACAAAAAACTTATAAGCATACTCACTTATTATATGCTTACATATTTATTCAGATGCAAACCGAATCATACTCACACTCACAGCGATATTCGTATTTTTGTTTGTAAATAGCGAAGGCCTTTTTGAGATGATATTTACACACACACAGACACACACAGCGATACATTTGTATATACGATTAACTTTCTATGATGAACATTAAAGTTAATGAGCTTTCATTTCGTTTCAAATGTTTATCTATCTACCTATAAACGAAAGTGATCTGAAGAGCATCGCACATTTTTTACCCTCACTAAATCTTATTCGAGCTGTGAGTTCAAGATAAAATCAATCTTGCAGCGATCTTCTTACCATTTCTGGTCCGAAAAGGTTTCATTTTCATTTTATCGTTATCTACAATCTTGTGGTACTTAAATCATTTAAGGTCTAGCCACCATTTTGTGGTTTCTTTTTGAAATGATTTTTTTCTTTTCTTTAAAAATTTCAAGTGTAAAGAATAGAATTAGAGATTCCCAGTTAAAAGTAAAAAGGCTCTTGTCGGGATATCTCCATTCAGAGAGTTAAGGATTTATTGCATTCGATAACATCTGTATAGCGGAAACGGAAAGAGTCATCGATAAAAACATATACAGCGAGAGGTACACTTTCTCTAAGATACTATATAGTTATACTTATTTTGGGGTAGAAGTGCATTCCTTAGCATATGCACAAATCTTTTATACCCTTTTGATCATTTCATTGTTTCAGGGTATCTTAAATAATCATCTTTGTTTATAAAGATTGTCCTAAGTGATTGTCCGTAAATAATTTTGTCGGAAAGCATTGTAAAAACCATCCGATCAGGCTTCAACCTAGTTTCAATTAAACATATGATAATTCATAAACAACTGTATAGTAATTATGATAAGTAATTATAGCTGATAAGGTTTTATGGAGTTCTATAATGAGATATGAGCAAAGTAACAAACAATGTGCATATCTTCCGAAAACAAAAGAAGCGAGAACTCCTATATTTTTATACCCATTACCCATAAAATTGGTAAATAAGGCTATAATGGTTTTGTGCAAAAGTATGTAACAGGCAGAAGGAAGCATCTCCGACCCCATAAAGTATATATATTCTTGATCAGCATCAACAGTCGAGACGATATAGCCATGTCCGTCCGTCTGTGCGTCTGTATGAAGGCGTCAGAAACTACAAGAGCTAGAGACTTCAGATTTTGGATATAAGTTCTCTCCTATACCATGAGCAGAACAAGTTTGCTTCAAATTATCGATAACTATTCTGGTTTCCGATATACACATGATATCGATAACAAAAATATCGAATTTGGAAAATCTAAAAATGAGGGTTGAAGTAATGGCTAACGATGGAACTTTTCTGAAAATTTCGTCCAAATCGGTTGAGAAACACCGGAGATATCGAATTTAATCGATTGGAGTTAAGTAAGTATACCAAAGTCAATTATAAATTTAATTTATTTATTCTAGTCGGGCTCTCCCGACTAGAGCCTTCTTCCTTTTTTTTGCTAGAAATAATGGCTAAATGTTCAAATATTGCCGTTAACTATGTTTGTAGTTGGAATATATTTGTGAAAATGTATTACGAAACTAAAATATTTTAATAAACTGCACTGTTAGACATTTTTGTTGATTTACTTCTTTTTTCCTCTATTCTTACTATCTTTTAATGTTGTTGGTATTGATAATTTTTATGTTTAACCTTTCCAAGTGAGTACCTCATGGACTTTGAATTATTTTTAAGTTTCTTACTACATATTTATAATTATTTATTTTATTGGTAAATAATTTTCTAACTCTCCAAGAGCGACAACCACATTTCATGCCTTAAAAGATCTTAAGCTGCAAAATAGTTTAAATACATCCATAACAAGTCAATGATGGTATTCAATATCCATCCGTAAACCGTAACTTTAAAATTTTCAAATCCCAGCGCTCTGTTTGTAATTTGGCTGTGAAAAGTTTTTGTGTGTGTAAAGTATTTCGCAAAAGTTAATTGATTTATATTTTGACATTTTTCAAAGGAAAATATAACAAAAACGAAAAGGTGCACCATAAAACTTGCAGCTCCAGAGACCTTTTCGTGACAAATGCCGGAAAGTCGCGTCGTCGACGTCGTCGTTGTTGTTGAAATTGTTGGCGCTGGGTTTTTTGCAACTGCTCTAGGCACTGTGGTGGGAGACTACAGTTTGCAAAAGTTACTTAATCATGAGCTTCAATTAGTGCAGCGAGCTTGGAGCTATAGTTCGGCTCGTAGTACTACTGCAGTACTGTTGTATTCAAAGGTTTCGTGCCAAGAGCATATTGTTTGTTGTTGGTATGCGCTGGGCTCGGGAGACGGCAGACGTCGATGAAGCGAAGGAAAAATAAAATGGAGTGTCACGGCAGCCGCTCACAACTGGCTGCAGTTGAATAAAAAATAAAAAAATAAAGGGTGGAGAGGGTGTGTGGCGACTGGAGTGAGGATTGTGTGTAGCGTGTTGCGACAACGGCCAACGGCACCAAGACACACACTGTTGCGTTCATTGTTGTCGCCAGTTGCGAGATTTTTTTGCAGGCAAGTCTCGATGAGTCGCTTCCGCCGTTTTATCTTCGTACAGCGACACCCACTCGCCGACTAGCACTGCGAACTGGGTACCCTAAGCTCCAAACACTGCCGCCTGCTCGATTGCACTCACACTCTTGTGCGCTCTCTCTTTCTCGCACGCTCGCTCTCTGGCGTTCGTGACTGACTGTGACTCCACCTCTTGCCCCTTGGGAGTCCCACACTCTTCATCTCTTAGCTCTCTGGCGTTCGGTTTGTGTTCGGGTTTGTGGCTGTGCTGTTTTTGTCTGTTTGTTCGTCTGCTTAGCAGCTCGGCGCGCTCTGTTCGGCGTCTTTCATCAGCATATTTCGTGTTTATCGCTGAGTGATGAAAATTATGTTGATGACGTTTGCACAGCTCTGTGTCTGGTGCGCTGCTGCTTGTGCTGCTGTCTCTCAGTCGCTTTGTCTGTCTCTCGGTCTCTTAGTCTGTCAGTCTATCTCTGTGTGCGCTTTGCACGTCGTCACCTCAGCCATCCCCTTCACACCCTGTAGAGCACCCCTCTGGCTTTATCGTTGGCCCCAGCGGCGACAACTAGCGAAAGTTGTGCTAAATTGGAACATCAGCGTTTTGCTTCTGTTTATTTTCATGTTTGCTTTTGCGCCATCATCCATACAAAAGTATGCGGCTGAGTTAGCTACAACAGCACACAAACACACACACACTATATATTCAGCAAAAAATTCAAAAACAACACTAAATTCATATACATGCATCTATTTATTGAATTTCTTTAAATGTATTTTCGTACGTGACCTTTGATATTTTCAGTATTGTTTGTTGTTCATGCTTATCAAAGCTTTTGCTTTGTGCTTATTCCATTTGATATCGTCTGTAGTATAATAGTATACAATACTAATAAACTTATTGTATATGGAAGTTTTGCAATATATGTGTGTTTGACTAAACAATCTTTTGTGTTTCCATATAATATCATTACGATATTTTCTTACTTTAAAGTCAAAAAACTGTAGATTTGTATGGAACGGAACGTCTCTTGACGAATACTTTAGACGCACTGGTTATGAAAGCACTGACTTTTAAAGGCCATAAGAACTAGAGTCATTAGATTCGAAATATATCAAGTTAAATATCAAGTTTATTTTGATATATAATAATTATAATAATTACTTTATATCTTGGCGTTTTTTTCAATTTCAGGAAAACAATGGCAAACAAAAATCTAACAATAACTTAACCAGAATAATAGTATAAGCTTAAATTTTTTCTTGTTAAATTTGCAATTTGCAATGCAATTTAACTAAACACTATGTGTTTAAGAATAATAATCGATGTTTAAGAATAATAATCGAAATTTGAGATCCTTCTTGGGAAAAACAGAAACATCTATTCCAAAATGGCGTCCAGCTTGTTAATTGAGAATCAAGTTGAAAATCACACTGGAATGTTTTTTAGTGAGCGGAAAAACCTGAATCCGATTGCCGTTATCGTTATTTTTATTTGCTATTATTTATTAAAGTACATATTATGTTAAATTTATTTTTAATCTTAAACCTTATCTAAGACCTTAGTTTAAGCTCTTATTGTTTGTCGTTTAAGACATCCAGATATAATAAACATGCACTTATGTTTGTACATTAATAAACGAAGTGGTTTTTAAGAAACCATTTAATAATAATACAATAAGTTAAGGTAGTAAGAGTACAATAAAAGAGTTCTGGAGTATATACAATTTATAATTTTAGTTTTAATAAAACTGGTAAACGTTATAATACCCTGAAACAATTGAGAAATTAGTAAGAAGGATATAATAAAGTTGTGCAAAAGCATTCGAAAATTCATGTATCGAATCTAAAGGGGACAAGAGAAAACTTCGATATAAAGAAAAAACTCACTATGGAATGGGGTTTTGATTGTTAAAAATTGCAGGGTTGTGGAAATGAATTCATAGTATAGAAAAGTTTATTGAATGGAAGTTCGACTGCATGTGTAACAGGCAAAAGGAAGCGATTTCGAACACAATATTTATATATATTTTTTGGCTCAACCACAACAGCCGAGTATCCGTCTATTCGCAGTCGGGATGCATGAACTTATAGTATTTAAAAATATATTCTTTCCTTTTCATTAGGCTGATCAAGTTTATTTTAAATTATCGTCAATTGTTTTCGATAGCAACTTAATCTTAAATTTTCCAAATTGAAAGCTTGCTATAAAATCTTGAGATGGTTCATCTGAAAAGTTTCATCAAACACCGAAGATTCTGAGGATTGAAAATAACGTAAGCTCGCAGTAGCAAATACAGTCATATTCTGTCAACGCAAGAACTCTACAAATTCTAGAGTTATCGATATTATTAAGTCGAGCTCTAACGTCAAAAGCCTTTTTATTTGATAAATAATATCCGTTGTTATATATTTAGTTATTCATCTTATAGAAACTTATAAGAAAAAAATACATGACACAGATCGGCCTCATTCTTATTTACAAAGCTCTGACTTTAAGCTATAGTTCATTGCGGTGCATAGTTAGATAATCTACCATCCAAACAAAAATTGGCTAAAAATAGGTTCTACAAAAGTTTGCTTGTAATGTATATGATTTGAGCAAATGCTGCTTGGATTGCCTTGATTACCCTCTTAACCGCTCAAATTTAAGAGTTGTAGTGCAAAAATGTTGAAGATCTATAGAACTAACCATATTTGATCAACAATGTGATGTAGCTACAGCTTCATTGCAAACTTATTTCTGTAAATTCGAAAGCTGAACGCAAAGAAAGTCAAAGTTAAAGTGTTCAAGCCTTTAGGGTAATTCTTTTGGTTGTCTGCGTTTTGTTTCAGTGTAGTCTCACTTTTGTGTGCGAAATTTCATCCGTCTAGGCTATTTGGGACGACTTATGGGTTAAACAAAAGAGTTTGCCAACTTTTCAGACGCCAAAAAAGGCTGAAAACAATGGCAAGCCAAAAGTGATACGATAAATGAGCAGCACGAACAACAACAAATTTGTGACTGGACACGTCAGCAGAAACAGCAAAGCGCAAAAAAACCACAATAAGCACCTACATGTACATGTATTTTGTATGTAATTAGTAGAGCCGAGAAAAAAGCAACGAAAAAAACTGCAAAGTATGTTTGTTTGTAGTTTAGAGGCTTGTTTTTGCGTGTTGTATTATATTGTTAGTGCTTTTGGCAAGCGAACGTTTCGTTCGTTCGTTCAATTATTTTATCGGCATCGGCAATGCGAAGCAACAACAACAGCAACAACGCGAACTGCGATTGATAGACCAAAACAGCGGCCACTGCGCTGTTGCCGGTTTTCAGCAGCGCCACAACCAAAATGAAGCAACTCACACACACACACACACACAGCAAACCCAAAAACAAAAAAAAAGTGGCGCGGTTATAAAATTTTCCGCGCTTTTCTGTTTTGAATTAAAATCAGCACTCACACGCACGAAAACGAACACACATATACATTCTGGCAATGTCGTGCGCTCTCGTGCTCACACTCTCTTTGCGGCGAATTCGTCGATGTGGCTCTCACATTCGGAATTCGAATAAAATATTAAGTTCGAATGAATATCTTGTCAGTTTTGCTGGCGTTTGCCGCTTGCAACGTCACGAAAAAGGTCACACACACACACATACGAACGCATATAACTATAATTTACTTTTGCGTTTGCTGGCGCTGTTGCCAGATTTCATCATTACGTAGCATGGCGAAAATTCAGTCGTCATTGTGGGTTGTTTGCCAGTTTTGTGAAGCTCGTATGCGGTATGGTAGAGTACGGTGTGGAACGGTGAGCAAAGTTCAGGGAGGGAGGATTGCGAATGGCGCCATTTATGGCGATTATTAAGTTAACGCTGCTGACTGCTGCTGCTGCTGTCGTTGATGGCACATTTGATGAGGTTTTTATGTACTACTCCGACCCTTCCATCCTCCCTTTGGCCCTCCACAATGTGTGTGTTTGTGGCACACGCCCCCTTACACAGTCCGGCCACAATAGCATCGAGAAGTTTCATTTAGGAAAACTGTCGTCTATTAAAATTGTTATTTCGATTTTGCGTTTAGCACTTTATCGTTAGCTTGCGCCACTTTTATCACCTATCTTGCTTAATGATTTCTTGTGTTTGCTCATTGTGTGCCCCCCCTTCTTCCCCCTAGTCTACACTTATTTATTTATAAATTGTTTTCAACGATTGCTCTTTAAAATGCGTAGTTTGTTTTTGCTTCGTTTTGCGGTTTGCCATGTGATAAACATTTAATTATAGCTTTTTTGCGTGTCGCTTTTTGGCATTTGTTCGTTTCGTTTTCGCTCGTTTTGTTTTCCAATTAAAACCCAAAATAACATTTTTTTTTAGCTAATTTTGTAGGCCAACATCAAAGCTAAAACGTGTTGATTAAATTACCCGGGTTTTTTAGCTTATGTCGATATTTAGATCGTCCGTCTGTCCGTCTGTCGTGTGAATGTGTGCTTTGTGTTTAATTTGTGTATGTGTGTGTGCACATGTGTTGGAACCCGCAGTGCAGTCGGCATGACGTCAATTCGTAACGCTTAAGCTGACGCAAGTTTACTCTGCCTTTTGATGCGACGCCATTTTATAATACATATGCTACGAGGCAAAAAGGCTGTGTACAGTTCGATTTTGTTGTTTTATGGTAACAAAATAAGCATGCAGTACTTACTCGATGGGGGAGCGGATGTATTTTATTGTCAAACGTCAGTTTCTAACTTTTAATTAAATACTGTAATGTTTGGATATTGTGATACACAGTTGAACTTCCATACAACGAATCTCAATGGGACAAGGTGACAATTCTTCATTGCAGTGTTCTGAAAATGCATTCGTTACATAGAAAACTTCGTTGTACGAATGTAGGCTATATGCAAGTTCGACTGTAAAGTTTACAAAGTAATATATATAAATATACTAGTACGGAAGTTAATAATATAGAGTCTTTATAATTTAGTGTTTTTCTATAGTCTTGCATTAAGGTGCACAGCTCGGTATTTCGATTAAATATAACATAGTCATATATAAACTAGCCGGAAAGCTCTGGTTGATAAACCTTTACTTGGAGTTACGTGGAAAAAATGGCTGATTTAATGAGTTTTCTAACCGATTTCGACATTTTTTGTAGGTGATCAATACGATAGATTTTCAACATTCAATATTTTATCAAACACTCAGTTTTACCGATGTATTAAAAGTTCTGGCAATGGTTTAGAAGAGCTCATATTTTAAATCTGAAGTCGTAACCTCTTATTACTAGTCTCTGATATCTTGGGCTGTTGTTGTAGGTTAAGAATATGATTACGGAATGCCTTCCTCATGTCTGTTACTTACATTTTAAACAACTTCATATATGCGTTATAGAATACTTTTCACTACAGCTGCAGCTTGGTAACTGTACGTTAAGGAACTTTAAGTATGATTGGTATTTAATAATATTTGCATACTTCCGTATAATTAATTAATTAATTTTCATTTTAAAAGAATGTTAAAAATACAACAATGTTAGAAAATCGTAAACAATTTCTAAGCTAACACGAAATGCTTTGAATTCTTAACATTTTGAGCAACACATTGAACCCCAAAAGACGACTCGATGGGGCTAAATGTGCTTTGTTATATGTATGTAATAGTAAAAATATGTCGAAATAAAATATTAAGTTTATTAGCTCAACATTCTCACATTATTTCCAACAAAAACAGTGTGTCCAATACTTTTGCAAAAAAATGTTGCTGTAATTTTTTTATTTGGCAACAATATACACTTAGAAAAAACAACACTTTTATGCAAATATTTAGTTTTACTATAAGGTTTTTCACATTGAAACGTTATAAATTTTTCATAAATCATATGAATTTAACTAAAAGCATTAAAAAAAAAAACGCGCGTACTTTTAATGTCACGCCATTTTCATTTAAACATTGAACCTTATTTAATATAACTTTACAAGCATGTGTAACGATTAATATTCATCATAAAATATTCCATTCAACACCATATTATTTCATTCTAAGACTCTTCTAGCTAAGAATTAGGATAATGCGGATTCAAATTAAAGATTAGATATCTTACAACCGTCCCGAAGCTTTCCGTTTTAGTTCAAAGCTTACTGTATATGGCAATGGCAAAGGCATCTGTTAGTGGGCAAGAGATCTTTCGTGCGAATCTCTTCCCAGGCCATTAAATTTTGTATTCGGTAAGTTTGAGCTTCATTTTCATTCAAGTTTTAACATTTTTAACAATTTAAATTATATTTCTAACTATTCTAGTAAGCATATCCGAGAGAATACAAAATCAAGAATGTCTTACTTGGTTTTATTTTATTCCAGATATAGGAATATATTTTTTGTACATAAACATTAATACGTCGACACTTTAAACTAACTATGAAAAAGTTTTGATTTTACTTATTTAAAGGAATTCTTAATTTGGGAATATTTATATTTTATGGATTAACCATTGGTAAAATGCTTATTGTATGCTGCTCTTTTCTCTGAGTGTACCACTAAATTAGGCAAAAAGTTCAGTTTGTTAATACAAATCTGTTCAAAAGTCAGTCAGCAATAAAATGTTGTAAAATACGCTAAAAGGTATTTGCTACCGCGAGGCAAGTCAAGAGGAATGGTACTTTTGACAGCTCATTTCATTAGATACTGTGATTTGTGTGGCAAGGCAACTCCCAACTGTGCCGCTGTGCAATAAACTTAAGTCCCAAACTTAACGAAACTCACTCAGCAACAGATGCCACATGCGAGTAGCAGACGGAATAGGAGTAGGAGACGGAATTGAAGTAGAAGACGTAGGAATAGAGATAGGGGAACGGGAGTTGAAGGCTGTTGCCGTTGAAGCCATTTTATGTGCCATCTTTAAAAAATGGGAAACAAAGCGAAAATGATCTTTCAAAAGGCAGAGTGAGATATCGTGGCGTGGGGCAGACAGTGTGCTGCATCAAAACGTTACGCTGATGTCTAAATAATAAACTCTTAGCTGGTTGGTTGTAACGAGAATTTAATGTACCTCCTAGCACGAACAAGTAAAATGGCTCTAGTCGGGAGAGCCCGACTAGAAGATACCCTGAACCAAGTTGCAATAAATAAATTAAATTTATAATTTACTTTGGTAAACTGACTTAGCTTCAATCGATTAAATCCGAGAGTGTTTCTTAACCGATTTGGACGAAATTTTCAGAAAAGTTAGATCGTTAGCCATCACTTCAACTCCCATTTTTACATTTTCCAAATTCGATATTTTTTTGGTATCGATCACATGTGTACATCGGAAATCAGAATAGTTATCGATAATTTGAAGCAAACTTGTTCTGCTCATGGTATAGGATAACTTATATACAAAATCTGAAGTCTCTAGCTCTTGTAGTCTCTGACGCCTTCATACAGACGCACAGACAAACGGACATGGCTATATCGTCTCGGCTGTTGATGCTGATCAAGAATATATATACTTTATGGGGTCGGAGATGCTTCCTTCTGCCTGTTACATACTTTTGCACAAAACCATTATACCCTTTTTTACCCATTTTATGGGTTAAGGGTATAAAAATGCATCACAAACAAATTTTGTGTCTGGAAATGCAGACAGCAAATAAGGATTAAATATCCATTTATATTAAAGTGGATTGTATGGTATGATAAATATGTACATAAAACCATTTTTCAACTGTACATAAATAGATTAACATTAAATAATGATATCTAAAAAGTTTTCGATTCTTCTTGATAAAATTAACTGAAAATACTTTTCGGTAGTGCTTCAACTTGGAATGTGTAAGGGTGGGAGGAGATCAGAAAAAACTTAATGCATTTGTGGCAGTAATTTTTATTTGTGATAATTCATAGGTAAGTTTTCGAATTTTATAAAACCTGATTCTGAAAACGGCAACTCACGGCTTGGAGCTGCATAAGACAAACAGATATTTGGATTTCCTTGTGTTTGAATGTATGATATTGAACTTATACAGAGACGCCACAGCAATCACTATCGATTAGGGTCTTAGCTATATAAATCGATGTCTGATTCCTAGATTTCATAGCACTGTAAAACTCAGTTTCAGTACACCGCGAAATTGCGACTTGTAGGAAAGTTTTACACCCAATGCGCTCACTATTTCAACGAAATATGATGTTCGAAGACTAGCAAAAGTACATTAATGTTTTTGGTTAATCAATAAGATATAAACATTTATAACGCAAACCATATAACGAGCAATTTTTCTGGAACATAGCCACCGGGTTATATGATGGATACCTTAACTTGGTTTTCAAGCGTTATTAGCGAAAGTGAATAGAAAACGTTAGCGTTACGTCAACGCATACATACATACATTTCCGATTCGTTGCAAATTTAAGATATTTTTATGTATGTATGTACGTATTTAGTATTTTTATTTACAAAATATGCACGTTATTTTGATTGTCCTGCTTACATATCGAACTTTCGGTATGAGAATATTATTAAATTCGTTATTAAATAAAGTGAGAGACGGAAAAAATATACAAACTGTACAAAGTTAGTCGTTCGCTCGCATAATGTCTTTCTCTCTCTCTCTCTCTCTTGCTTAATTTTCACGAACGTTTTGCTTGCTTACAACGAAAGAGAGTCAGCTGAAAAGAGAAGAGATTGCGCTCGCTTGCAAAAGAAGAGAGCGCAAACCGGTTGCCGAAGACAACAAACGACGAAGACAACGACAACGACAACGACGAACGAAGCGAGCGAGCGAATGCAATGTTGAGTGACGATTCGTCGGATATTGAACGAAAAGAGCGCCCAATCAAATGCCTGCCGACCGCTTGAGCCGAAGTGTGTGCGTGTATTACGATTGGGCTGAGCCCAATGTACTCTCCGATTTGATCGTTTACTCGGGTTGTTCGGGCGTGGTCGCAACACGTTTTGTTGGAAGCCAAAGCGAAAAAAGGGGCGAGTTTCTTGCGTCGCAAACAGGAGTAGCAGGCAATATACACATACAAACAAATGTATAAGCATATGTGCGTGTATTGATTGATGGGCACAGTTGGGTGGGTGGAAAAAACTAAAATGCCAGAAAACGTAAAGTTTGTTTGGTATAAAATTAATGGCTGCAAAGGTAGTACGAGTTGACGTGTGTGAATGAATGCTTTTCAATTACAGTTACATACTTTGTTGCAACGTACATATAAGTGAATCAAAGGTACAGTTGCTACAAGTTTAAAGATTCAAAACAAACACAGAATATTATTGTTGATACGCATAAGAGACGAACAGAGCTAGCAAATAATTGCTAAGCAATGCAAACAGAAACCGAAACAGAAAACCCAAAAACACTTTGTCGCGCTTCCCGCATTACTCATTATGAAAATGACAGCAAGAAGAAGCAGGGGGGAAAAATGAAAATGAAAAAGTATCTAACCATTCAAAGTCAGCCATATGGAAAGATCTTTTCCATGCGCTGCACAAACAAATGAAACAACGAACAGAGGGATAAAGAAAAGTGAGAAGTAGATGGAAAAACACGCACACAACAAAGGAAAATGCCACTCTGCTTGTGTGTGTGTGTGTGCTAGAGTGTGCTAGTGGTTGCGTGTTTTTGTTTTGTTGAACGTGAAAGCTCGAGTATTTTTTGGGGGTTGCTGTGCAAAACCATTTGGGTGAGTAGGCGGTAAGGGGGGGGGAGTTGTTTTCTATGTACTTGAACAAATTACGGGTTTGTTTTATGTAAATGAATAAGAAGACTTTTGTTTAACTTGCGATTTCCAAGGAGGGTTCCATATTCAAGTGCGAACAGGGCATCAAACCATTTCTTCTGTTTGCTTAACGCGAAGTTTGTTCAATTTATTAATTTTGACTGAATGAGCGAAAGGTCTTCAAAGTTAACTTTTGGAAACTGTACTTACTTATTTTCAATTATGTTTTCGAATTTTAAGCATTCTTTATGACATAAGGCGTTTGCTTAATTAAAATTAATTGCGCCATTTTCGATAAATATTTGATTGCAACTGTGGCGTTTTGTCTATGCTGAGGGTGTGTGTATTTGCTAAACTGGTGGCGCCACCTAGCAGTAAGTACATTAAGTATATTAATTGAAGACTGTCTGAATGTTGCTGAATTTAATTTGGTCTGCGTCTTGGCTACCAATTGTGGGATTGTGTCTATGCTTAGCGTTAAGTTTGATTAAGCAAAGTTGGCTGCGCTTTCAGTTGCTAACTTCGTTTGGTTGGCGTTTTAAACTCAACGAATGGCGCCAATTACTTAAAATCAAACAGATACGTTAACAAAAGGTAGGCAACATTTTAAATGAATTTTGTTACAAAAATATACAATTTCAAAGTGCTAAACCATATTTTTAAACGAATGCAAACGATTTCAATTTTTGACTTTAACTTCGAAGAGAATATTATAATATTCATTATATTTACGTCAATAATGTTAAACTGCAGTTGTTTTTGGTATTATGGCTATAAAATCGCTCAAATGTTTCCAATCAAGTTAGTATTTTCTTAATTATTGTCTGTTTTTCTGTCGGTTCATCTGTTTTTTAAGCGCGTTGTGAGATCTCTGTGTAAACCTGATATTACAATTAAATTCGCACTAAGCCCAACGCAATCCGCAATAGTTATTTATATTGCATTCAATTTTATGGGCAGCTTGACTTAAGCGCTCGCATTTCACTATTTACACATTAATGGCAATTGCATTTCAATTTACAAAAGCTGAAGCTTATAAATATTTAAAATACACGTATAAGTGTAAAAATATGTGCGTGTGTGTGTGTGTGTGTGTAATCTATACAGCTTATGCTGTGGGGAGATTAACTGCAAGTAATTGCCTTTGGATTTTCATAAAATTCATTTCACAGAGAGGGAGTTACACGAAATATTCCAAAAGGCCAAAATTCATATGCATATTTTATGGCCCAAAAAACGAAAATGACAAAAATGAGGTTGAGATAAGTTGACTTAATCGCTTTAAGCATGCAAATAGGCAACAAATGCCAAATGCGGCAATAAATAACACCAAAAGAGATTCTAATGTCAAAGACTAAAGCGCACTATTTCGAAAATCATTATGGAATACTTTCCCCACCAAACCCCTCTCAATGCCAAAACTTATTGCCACTCATCAATATTGATTGCAGAAAAGTTGTTGTTGTTGTTGTTGGTGTTGTGCAGGTGCCATGTTGTTTTACAATTTTCGGCACGAATTTGTTATGCCACAAATCCCCAGCAGCGCTTGTCAAAAACTGTTGCTGCTTGTTGGTTACTGGTTGTTGGTTGTTGGTTGCCACGTCCAGGTTTTGGCCCAAACACAGAGGCACAACGAATTGGCCAGCAACCCATTGCAATCACCCAATCAGCCAATCATAAATACTTCATTACGTTTGCACTCCTAGCAAAAAGAGGCCAACGCTGCACAGTGCAAACAAACATAAGCAAAGTTTCAATAAAATTTCAAAGTAAGAATAGGAATTAAATTAAACTATAATTTAGACTTGTTTGAGGTGCAGATGCATTTTATAATGAAGATCGAGAGAGTATAAATTTTTTTCTAGATTATAAAATTAATAAAATGCATCGATACTTTAGTTTATATTCCTTTCATACATGTGAAACAGGGTATATTGAGTTTGTCATGAATCTGTAAAGCCTTAAAGGAATGATGGGAGACCCCATAAACTATATATAAAAATGATCAGGACGAGCTCAGGAACTAATTTTCGCGTGTCGGTTTGTCCGTCTGTCTGTTTCAACACGATTTCCGGCCAAACTGCTGAACCGATCTTGATGATACTTTCACAGATTGCTTAGATCATGTCGGGTTTGTTCATTATAAAATTTCATCTCGCTTCTACGACTCGTACTAACAAAAAAAAAAAAAAATTTAATCCATGTGTGAAGAGCATTATAGTCTTGGCATAGCCAAAATTAACTATGCCGCACTTGTTTTAATTCAAATCTTTATTTAAGCATTCATTTGATGATTTTCACTTTGAAAAAAAAGTATTGCGTCTATACATATTGAAATATTCGATATAACTGAATCAATATCGTAACCGTTACCGTAACTGATACTTTTTTATGTTGGACATCCTCTTATACTCTTTTATCGCGACATGTTTTACATTTCTCATCTTTAGTCGATGGACCTTAAGCAGAAATCATCCTGGAATCTGTATTTTTGTTCATCCGCATGCGTTTACTAGAAATGTTAGCAGTAAAAGTTTAAAATGTTCATTTGCCACACTGTGCTGCGGCAATGCCTCGAAAGGTACAAATGTGATGGAGTTGAGTGGGGGCTTCTGGCTAGGGGTAATAACTAGCGCATTAGTGTAATTCTCATACATTGGCATTAATTTATCCAGTTTGGCATATTGCAACACTGAAAACGGAACAGTTTGGCTTGTTGCATATTTGAAGCGCTTATTGGCCTGTCGATCCTTGGTGGTAAGTGCGACGCTGTAAGCGGCGAGAAGGGTGTGTGTGTGTGTGGACGGGGGTACGCTAACTGTAGTTGGCTGTTGCACACGTAAACGTAAACACCTGAAAGCAGATTGTGCGAACGTGCTGCAAAAATAATAACAAGTCCGTTTGGTTTGCCAAATTGCTATTTATTAAAAATCAATGTTGCTGGCAACAAAATCAGCAATTTAACCAGCCTTATGTGGCAAGCGATTGGGTGACATGGCATAGCAGCAACCTTAACGCTGACTGTGTCTTTCTGTACTACCGTATCTGTGTTGGTGTGTCTAACTACACATAAAGAAAATTATTGCATTTTGAAACATAATTCAAGCAATTTTCAATTACAAATTAATTACAAATTTAAACATTGACTTGCTTCCAGGCATTTTATCTATAATAATCGATAACGAATTTAACATTTTTTAACCTAAAGCTCTGTTTACAATGTGTTCTTTTAAAAAAAAGGGTTCTCAACGGTATGTACACTTGACTCCGTATTGTTGTTTCAAACAATCTAATGCAACATTTCGGACAAGAGATAAATCACTCGAATCTGAAAAAGGGCTTCATCTAAAAATGAAATCAAAGAGTTTTGTATCTGTATTTATTTTGCTTTCATTGAGTTCATTTTTTCAGTGCATAGTCGACAGTCGGAACAGTTGAGCCTCGGGGCCACAGTGCGGTCGGTGTTGCTGCCGTGCTCCAATAACTGTTGCAGCCACACCCATACACACACACACGCACACACACACATGCACACACACATCACAGACAGCATGGCACATATGCTAGAGCCCAGAGGAAGTTCACAGGGTTGGGGGCTTGGGGCTTGTGGGGGGCTACTGGTCACCGGCATCTGGTCAGCCAGGCGACATTTCCGGGTAGTTTGAAGTAATTGCTTTGCAAGCTGTTGCCAACATCGTCGTCGTCGTCGACGTCGTCGGCACAAGGATGCCGCAGTCTGTTGCACAGGGCCAGAAGGGTGATGGTTAGGCAGGGGCGATAGTGGGTGTGGGGGGGAACAGCTGTGTAGTGGTCAGCTTAACTTAGCCAGCAAGCGGCTTAAGTTAGAAATTTGACCAGAACGCCAGCAACAGCAACAACAGCCAAATCAGCAACAGAAGCAAGCGCAAATGCGGCCCATAGAATATTTGCCAATTCTTGCAGCAGGTGCTTGCAACACACACACACATAACGAGAGATGTTTCTAAAGTTGCAAAGTGCTAAGAGAGGTCGATTGAAATCTTATTATTATCTTTATTATTATTACCTTTGCTTTGTATTTTAAAATTAATAACAACTTTTTTCTCTGGAGAAATTCTTAATGGGTTTTTTTTTAAGATTTTCATTATAATTTCATAAATAATTGTCAGTAAAAGTGATTTAATTGAATCCGAAAAGATAAAAGGTACAATTTGAATATAACGCTAATTTGGTTTAAAGTTTCCCGAATTTTATAGTCAGTGTAAAAAACTCTAAACGTTTTATGATATAGTTTGAATTGCAATATATATTTGATTGAATTAATTAAAAACATATAGTTTTCAAAGATTCTTTTGGAATTTTTTTCTTGCTCCCCACTTGGATTGTATGGTTTTTGAATAAAAAACTAAACGTGACTTTGGTTCGCAATTCTATTTTTTATCAACCTCTGTTGGCTGCAGTTGCCGCAGCTCGACGGCGAGTTTTCTTTTCAGATTTCCCTCTTTTTTTTTGCGAGCAAATAGAGAGAAGGGGTTGATGGAGGGAGGGAGGTGGATTTGTTCCGCTGGGGCCAACAGATGGCGTGTGTGTGTGTATCCGTATCGGCATCCGTAAATATATCCGGCTCCGGCTTTGCATTGCGAGTCGCGCGTTTTGCATATTAACTAAGTGAAACATTTCGTTGAAAACTTTTCAAACATTTGTGCGTCCTGCACAAATATTTACCTATGTGTACGAGTATGTGTCGCATGCAAGCACAAAAGCCCACAACAAACAAATAGACAAAGCTATCTTTCTGCCCTGCGGGATATTCGACTTTGGGGGCTCCCCTTTTTTTGTCGCCTCAAGACGTTTGAAATTGAAATTTAAATTCGATACAAGCAAAAAAAAAAGGAGAAGAAAATTATAAAAAGAAAAAGGACTTTAGGGCGCATCCTTTTGACCGTATCGCTTAACATTTTCTTTTAGCCAACACTCGATGCTTCTTATTCCTCTCCATATTGTTATTTATCACCGGCATTTGCTGCAACATTTCAAATACAAATTTACAAACACAGCCCCAGTCAAATGAGCACACGGCCAATAAGTTCTCCAAGTTCCGCTTGCCAAGCAACCCCCTCTGATTCTGAGTTTATGTGTTGCTCGCATTCATATTTATTAAATATTGAATGTTTTCCTTTGCCTTTGCCTTTCACTGCCTGCAGGCCAAATATTTTCCTACTTTTTTTCCGTTCCAGAGTTTTTTGTTTGTTTCCTTTTAGTCCTTTGTGCCTGCGGCAAGGCGCACCCCTAAAGACCGCCACAGACTGGGGTAAGCTTGCCAATATTTCTAAACGCAAATGTTGATGATGATCAATTTGTTTTGCCGAAAAATGGCAACCATCATTGCGCATTAGAAAGTCATTTTGCTGACAGTTAGATGTTCGATATAATGACAATTTATGGATATCTCCAATAAAACAAAACGACATATAAAAAGATTGAAAGTCTAGGTTTTTATCTCCAGTTCTAACAGTTTATGAAAGAATATAATACAAAAACAAGTAAGAAGTAAGATACCCTGAACCCAGTTGCAATATATGTATATAATAAATTCATAAAGACTTTGGTATATTGACTTAAATTCAATCGATTAAATGCGGTATCTCCGGTGTTTCTAAACCGATTTGGACGAAATTTTCAGAAAAGTTATATCGTTACCCAATACTTCAACCTTCACTTTTACATCTTCCAAATTCGATGTTTTTTGTAATCGATTGCATGTGTTATCGGAAACCAGAATAGTTATCGATAATTTGAAGCAAACTTGTTTTGCTCATGTAGGAGAACTTATATTCAAAATCTCAAGTCTCTAGCTCTTTTAGTCTCTGAGATCGAAGCGATAATCGATTCCATGTGTATAACGGAAACCAGAAAAGTTATCAATGATTGTATTCAAATCTGAAGTCTCTGAGATCGACGCGATAATCGATTCCATGTCTACCATATGTATATCAGAAGCCAGAATAGTTATCGATTATTATATTCAAAATCTGAAGTCTCTGAGATCGACGCGTTCATACAGACGGACAGACGGACAGACGGACATGGCTATATCGTCTCGGCTGTTGATGCTGATAAAGAATATATATACTTTATGGGGTTGGAGATGCTTTATTCTACCTGTTACATACTTTTGCACAAAACCATTATACCCTTTTTACTCATTTTATGGGTTCAGGGTATAATAAGGTTCGTAAACAATTTTCATAAAATCTTAGCTTTTAGTATACATATATACATATACATATCAATAATATATCAATAATTATTTGGAATGCTTCAAGACAGTTTTATTTCGAAAACTCATTTTTATCAACAATCGAATTCATATCAATTAATCCTGCAGTGGTAAGCGATAGCTTAACGTCCCCAGATCTCGATGGTGGAGTTAATACCTTTGCCAACGGCACTCTTCAGATTGATTGTGGCAAAACGGTAGTTGGGACCGCCACTGTACAAGGTGGGTGATGCACCAGACTTGTTGTGGAAGTTATCGGTCACAAAGATGCCGTGTATCGTATACGGGTTGTTGGTGCCCTAATGCAAACAAATTTGATCAAGTAAACTGAATTTTCTGCACGACATTTTACTTTTGACTTACTGCACGGGGAAAGTCCACTCTGAGGTTCCAGTAGTTGTTCTTGAGTGGGGCACGAACCTCCGTTTGGCGGTACAGCAGATAATCAGAATTGTTCCTTCTGCCCCAGTTGGCGCTATAGGCCTGGCTGGCGGCGAACAGGGCCAAGAGAAGAACACAGCTGTATTGGAAATTCATGATTATTCGTTATGCTTGCTTGGTCGACTTTTCGTTTGACTGTGATTCAATTCAGCTGCAATTGCTGCTTTATATACAGTAGAAACTTAACCTGTGAGTAACACTGTTTATACACGAGTATCTTTATTGTTTTTGCTTTTGGTTTTTAATTAACTTTTACTTACTGAGAAGTGTTCTTTTTTCGCCAGCTTATCGCTCTGGGCTCATAGGCGTAGACTTTGCCACCTTAAGAGTTGTTGCAAAAAGAGATAGCGTCTGCCTACGCTCACTAAACGTCAGCTCGTTGAAGTTTTGCCAGGTAATCAGTTTGATAAAGGCAGGGAATTGATATTCTATTAAACAATTCAGATTGACTCACGCTACTTAATGTGCAGGCATGTGCCTGTTTTGAATGGTCAGCGGCACTTAATGTCATATCAGAACCACTAAATTATAAAGAAAAATCACCTTTTGAAGTGCCATGGTTGTGGATTTCGTGGAAGCTGCTTGTCTTATAAATGTTTGTGATAACCATGCAATGTGTTTATCATCTTCTTTTGTTTTGGTTATATTTAGGTTATTATACGGATATCAAGTTCGCAACAAGATCGCAAAAACAAAAGAAAAAACAAAGAAAAATCCTAATCTTTTCGAATTCGTAAGAATAGTGAATTTGATCGATTCTTGCATGTTGTTTTTGTGTAGATTCTTGATATTTTCTCTCTTCACTAGCAGGGATCTGCAAGAACTTCTGTTACCTAAAAATAGACGCAATTTAGTGAGTTTATCTAATTACATTTGGGAATGTGTGGATGATAAAACATTGAACAGTCCCATCAGTTACCAGCGGTGATGTGTAATTAAATTGAGCACGTTTGAATGTGCTGACTAATAGAAGCTGTTTGATAACTATTGTATTGAAATTGGTAGTTGTATGAAAACTATATGCTTCATTTGCAGTATGACAAGAGACAATGTAGCTCTTGGATCAATAATTACTTTATAATAGCTTTAAAGCCTCAATTTATAACCAAATACAAAATCTTTACTAAAAGTTCATTCACACCTCTCATCCTTGTGCATTTCAAATGAAATCCGACGTAAAAGCACTTAAACAACTGCAACATTTATCGCAGTATTGTGGGCAAAATGTGAAAACAATGGATACACACACACACACATACACACACATGCATTCATATAAATATTTGGGAAATGTGAACAGAAATTGTGCTGCCAGGCGTTTTAGGCCTTAAACGAGTAACAAGAGAGCTTTAGGTTATCATCGTAACGTACGGAATTTGTTTAATTATGCTCGAAAGTTTGTGGGTTCATTAAAGTGCTGATTACTAAAATATATCAAATGTCTGTCCTGGAAATCCTTTTACATTGTGTCTTTTTGCACAGCCCAATTGAGTTGAATACAAAATCCGCAGCACATATCGGAGAGATGCCAGTTGCAGTTGGGCTAAGGACAGCCTGGAGCTTTATGGCTGCCACATGACTCCCCTCAAAATTGACTATTTCAGTTCTTATCTGTGCTGACGAAGTGACTCTAGGCCTGGCTGCATATTTATTGCAAATTACAAAGCCCGAATGGCGCTTGGCTCGAAATAAAATCTCATTACTTGCAGCCGTCCAAAGCACGCGCCTGATAAGCGTGGAGGGAGGGAGATGTGGGTGGTTTGGAAATTTTACTTTCTGCTCCCAATTGCAGTTGAACAGACATATTTGTCACTTATGAAAGGGATAATTTGCCACGCTTGCCAGCAACAACAAAACAACAAAACAAAAAAAAAAAGAAGGAAAAATTGCTTTGGGATTTGAACAATACAAAAATGCCTTTGGCTATATAAACCTAGGATTGGCGGTCAGGGAGGAGCGTAAAGTAACGCAATTGCAATCGACTGACGGCATTTTTTATGCAAAACTTGTTAATCACATTTTATTGACACATTTGACAAGGGGTGTGGGATCGAATCGCAATCTCTCGGGGGAATCGGATTCCATTTTTAAATTGGGCAAATTAAGGGCGGCTGACTGTAGTATGTTGCAAGCCCAATTGCCCGATAAGCAATTTACAGCTGGAAAGTACCCTCATTGTCACACACACACAAACACACACACACACATGCATACGCATGTTAAACTCGAGTCGACAATTGCCAAATTTAAAAGCAATAAACGTACGAACAAATTTCTCGGTTTATGCCACGTTTTCTTTTCTTTCCCTCGGATTTTTTTCTTTTGACAAGGGGGGCTCAACGCGTGCCAACCGACAGCCTGCACCCTGCACCCTTCACACCCGGCACCCATCAAACTCTCTTCAGCAAATGTCGTGAGTTGTGAGTCTGACTGGCATTCCGGTGCTGGCAGTGCCATTTTCTGCACTGAACGAACATGCAAAGGCTTCCCTTTCATTTGTGCTTTCAATGCCAATTGAAGGCGCACCCCAAAAAAGAAACTCACAGCCGACGTTCCCCCTCCACTTCCCCCACTCACATTGCAGGGCAGAGTTCAAAATGCGCTTTGGAAAAATGTCAAGTGCGGAATGTGCACTTTTGACAGTTTCAGTTCATTCGCCAGTCACTCACACTCAAGAACTCAAACCCCCTTTACTTTTACACCCTCACTCCCACTTTCTTATCCATCGTCTGGCGCCTGGTGAACCCTGACAAGCTAGTCTTTAACCCTAAAACATCCCCCACACACTAGCTGCCATCCAGACACGTACCCATAATAAAACTTGCAGCCTTGCTCAAAGAAAAAATATAAAAAATAAAAACAAAAGCACAGCAAAGCAATCTGATTTACCATACTGCGTGACTTTAAAATATCCTATAGTCATGTATTTAGAGCTAAATTGTATTCTATATTTATGTTGCAACTGTCAATCATGAACTGAGACTCGTGTTTCGATGTTTCGATAGAGTTATCGAAATATCTGTTATCAATATTGTCTATAGCCCATTCATTAAATGAGTTCAGTAGTATAATTAAAAGCTTTTAAACTTCGAAAACAAAAAAAATAACTGTTGTTAAAGTTTATTAATAGCTGCACCTACTTACAATCGGTATTTATCGATAATGATAAGGAACTGTTACAGATAATGCCTAAAAGTATCGGAATATATTTCAACATTTTCGGCTCTTTTAAGAGCTAAAGTTATCACATTGAGTCTTGAATAATTAATTTAAGCTAAAATATTGTACAGAACTGAAATTAATTATAATATTTAAACCTGCCTAGGATGAAAGAAGTAAAGACAGCCGCTGAAGCTGTTTTTAAAAAACATTTATCGATATCCCAAATAAACGACTAATGTTTAATCTATCAAATGTAGTAATCCTGGTAAATAAACTTCCATCTTTTGTATCCTTGTTAAGCTTGCCCTTTTTCTCTGCGTTTCGATTACAGGATATTATAAACAAAATCAAATATTAGAAAACCGTCGGGCAGGAACAAACCATTTTCCTACTCATTCACAGCGAGTGTCGTTTTTCTCCTTTTATGTTTTTAATGTGTTTCGCTGTTGGTGGCGCATTTTGTTGCTGCCGCTGCTGTTGCTGTTGCCAGCACTTGGAATTAGTTGCTGCTGCTAACAAAATAGCAGTAAAAAACAGTAGAGGGAACTTAATGCGACAGCAAACGAAAATAAAGTCAAGCAACAAAAAGAAACAGTGAGCTGGACAAAGAGTTAAAATCAAACAGGAGGAGAATGGAGATGGCAAAACAGTAAAGTAAAAAGTAAAACGTAAAAAGCATATAAAAACGTTTAGTTGCTTTGCTTCAAAGCTCAAAGCGGCAAACGGTTAAAGTTGCCATTGTTGTTGCAGCTGCTGCTTTGTCGTTGTCGCTGTTGTTGCTGTCGTTGTTGTTATTGTTAATTGCTGACTTAATGGCGCTTTAATTAAATCGCAACACTGCAGGCGGCAGCACGACTTAACGTTCTCAACAATTAAGCGTAAATGAAAAACGACGTACGATATAAATGTTTGTTCATACACACACGCATACATATGTACATGTATATGCAATTTTCCATTTGATTTGTTGTTATACAGCACTTCCTACCCTTACGCAAAAGTTCTTAGCTGTTTGAGTCAAGAGTTGCGCAATTTTTATCAATAACAGTAAACAAATTTTCTGTTGACCGCAGACAAGATAAGTTTCTATCAATTGTTATTGTTGCGAGTGATTCATTTGGCTGCAACCCCAAAACTATGCAATACTTTTTCTTCACAGCTGTCTGCAGCTTGGTTCGATTTGTATCTTTAGTTGTCCCATCCTGCCAATGTACGTACACCAGCATGTCTGGCTATTGTCTATTGTGGTTTAATTGCTGCTTTTATCATTCGATTCGCTTGGTTTCGACTTGAATTATCGTCATTGTTGGTCTTACGAAATGCGAGCTACAAATTTGGCGGAAAATTGCAATTAACCCCAAAACAGTTTCCATTTAAAGCCAATGGAACAATGGAAAACTCTTGTTGCTGCACCCAGCTGGCACTGACGCCATGAATAAATAACTGAGCACAGAGACAACTGCATACACAATACATGTATACACAAAAACAACAACAGGAACAACAACAACGCCGAGTACCGAAGACAAAATGAAATTGCATTTTATGTAGAAGACATACTTTGAATTTTTGCACCCAATTGCAATTTTCTCGAATCTTCATGCATACTAAAATTCTTACCTGAGCAAGAAAATATAAGAGTTTGTGTTTATTTTTTCAATATATATATGTACTCTCACACACGCACACACTTGCACCAAGTTTAGGTCTAGGCACTGTTTGGTTTAAGGTTTTTTATTCATTTTATTTTTTCATATAATATTTACGTTTAATCAAATGGAAAATCCGTTGCAATAACTGAAACTGTAATAATAATATCACTGTTCCAACGAGGCTGCCCCCTTGTGAACTGTGTAAATATGTGCACATATTTCGAGATACTTTTTTTTTATATATCTGCATATCTGCGCCTGTTCATATATTTTACGCATTGCTCTCAAGTTGCAGTGAACATAATCTCTATTGGATTTTCACTTCATTTGAGATCATTTAAATTTTTGCCAATGCTATGTGACCCTGAAATATTACTAACTTTGATAAGTTCAAATCTTTATGCAAGCAATGAAGTTTTACGGCTTAAAACACCATATCGTATATAGAATTTGTTATTTGCAATAGAGTATTTAAACAACGTCAAACCACAAGCCTATTATTTGCCTGTTTTTTTTTTATATTGGTTTTTCTTATTGCAACACATTGAAATGTATTTATTTTGTGGTTGTGAGCTTTGCATCGTGCTATAAAATGTATATTACATGAACGCACATGCACAGTTGCTCACACACATACATATGCGTATATAATTTTAATTAAAGTCGAGAACGGGTGCATAAAAAACATAACTTCCGTTACTTTTTGCCCCCCAATCCTTGTGCAGTCGCAAAATTGATTATACTCGCTGAGCTCCAAAATTTGTTTACCATTTCAAAACAATTCAAAAATCAAATGAATTGCACATGAAAATAAAAAACCTTAAATTATGCGAAAGGAGAAAAAATGTTGTAATAAAAATTAATCGCTTAAACTTCTTTTTTTGAGAATCGTTTTGATTAAAGAGCTTTTCGTATTATTCTATCTTATATCAACATTGTTTAATTAATATCTATTATATCGATACACGTGTTTGTCATAATTATTTATGAAATTAAAACAACTGTTGTGTCAAATGTCATGGTAAACTTTGTAGGTTGTCAATTAAGTTTGACATTAGTGTAAAAGTTCAGTTTGATAAGCTAGTGAAAATTTAAAACAATATTTTACTCAATATGATGGAAGGAAACTTGATTTCTTCACTTGCTTAAAGTTTAAAGCTTATTCATAGAAACGATGTGCATTTTTTTGGACATTATTTATCCATTTATTGTTGCTGAGGGAGCCCTAAACGAGTGAACAATCTGTGTCCCTTGTTAAGTGTTGTAAATGGTTGCAAATGCACACACGTCATTAGTGTCGACAATTATGAGAGCGCATAAAAACCCGTTAAGCAGCCTGCACACAGTAAAGCACGGTTGATGATTGGTTGGGCGTTGCGAGCGGAGTGAGGCAGTGTGGTGTAATGTGGCTGGTGGCGCAGCTGATGTTCGTATGTGCCACTTGATTTTGGGCACGCACAGCAAACAACTTTGGCAGCACCCAAAGCCTTTTGGTCAACTGCGCGATGCGTTGTTCCAGTTTTTGCCAGCTCAGCGAGCAAACATACAACGTAGCACTTTTTATTCCGCCACTTGCCATTTGCCACTTGCCACTCGCACACACTTGCCCCTTGCCACTTGCACTCAACGAAGTGCTGCCGTTATGAAAACCAACAGCGAATGTCCTCCGACAAGTACAAAGAAAAAAACAAAAGGCAAACATAAAAAAACACGCACATACAGAGCACAAAACTGACAGTGATTTTGTAATTAGAGCGTTGTCAGTGTAGAGCTGGGAGGGGGAGGAAGCGCGGGAAGTGGAAGTTGAGGGAGTTATATAAATGAGCAGAGTTCAGCATTTGACACGCACAACAAATATGTGCTGTGTAAGAACCCTGTTGAAATTACCGGAACGCAAGTATTCTTCGGCTAGAGGCATGAAAGAAGTGCTGCTTAGGTAAGGATGAAATTCAGTAGTGATGTTTTCGAATGAATCGTGTTGCTGAGCCGATCAGTTAGTAGTTCACTTAAGTTTTTTTATCTTTTCGTTTTTCATTAAAGTCATATTTTCGTTGGTTAATATTTCTTAATGTCTTTATTGATACCAACGAGATTAATATCAATCGATACTTAAGAGTTTGTATATCCGAACGGTTTTGTACAACACTAATGACTATGACTTTTGATACATATTTTATATTCCGAAAGGTTCTTACCCTGAAATTCTCACAAGAACTAACATTACCTTTTCTTTTATCTGCTTAAATCACGTCACTTGAAAACGAGAAAACATCAATTGTTCCTTAACTTATGCCAACTTCACAAGCTAGCAAGCTAACAAGTTACCCGTTCTGGCAAAATGACTCGCATTTTTATAGGTCCGCAAACGGGTGTGTAGTTATGCTGCAATCGATCCGACTGGGTTGCTCTGAGTACGTGCCGCGGCATGGGCATCACGCATACGCCGCATAAGCCAAGACAAGGCAATCAAGCAGGCCAACAACTGGCAATCCAAAACGAACAAGTTTGCCAGATGAGTTGCAGTTCACGTTCCATTTTGGGCTGTCTGTTGCCTGCAACTGTTGCAATATAGCTGACTCTTATACTTACTTAGGAGTTACGAGAACGAGAACGAAACCCATTGAGAGATAATAATAATAAATAGAGCTTTTGTGTGTGTTTTGTTGATGATTCAAAAGGAACATTTATTTAATTTGCTTTTGTTTTTCATATCAGCTTGTTGTTGTTCATGTTGCTGTTGTCGTTTTTGAGCAAAAATTGAATTTTTGCTTTTGTTTTATTTGTTTTAACTATCTTAAACTGCCACCACCCACAGAGTCGGAGTTCTGAGAATAACCCAACAACTGTCGTACAGATGATATTGCATTTGGTGTGTGTTTGGGTGTATTTGTTGTTGGTTGTGTGTGTGTGTGTGTATTTGTGAAGGGTGGATTGATTTAAGTAAGGGGTGCTGTGTGTGTGTGTGGGTTAGTTTATCAAATATTTATCCAATACACATACATACATAGTATACTAGGGTACACATATATCTTAAGTTAGACAGAGACAGTGAATACATCTATATAAAAATTGGGTAGTGTTAAAGAGTGAGAGACGTTAAGAATCTGAATGATGATAATTTTTAAGGTTTTTTGTTTTGTTTTGCTTTGCTTTGATTGCTGTTTGGCAGTGCATCTTTATGTGTGTAAGTGTGTCTCTGTGTTTGTGTCGTCTTAAAAATACATAGAGAAAACCTAGTTGATGCATGTATTAGTCTTCGTCGTATCCTTATGCCGTTTTGTATTTACGTTTTGGTATTTTGTATTTGAATAGCAGCAAAATGTCCCTTGGGGATATTGTTAGCTATTTGTTTTTTGCATTCGTTTCGCTTAAGTTGTTCAATTTGAAGACAAATATACACCCAGATAAATATACGTACATACATTTAGGATACAAACGAGTTAGAGTATATTATATATAAATATATATACATATACAAATATATATATGAAACACATTCAGTTAGTTATAGTTATGCGTGTGTGTGTATTGTAAGTGTGCAGTGTATGTGTGTGTGTGTGTCAATTATCATAAACTATTTAAAAATTGTTTTACACTTAGTTAAGGGAATTTCTTGAATTCAGTATTTTCGTTTGTTGCAACTGCCTAGCAGCTTCACATTCTTAGTATATAGTGGTACTATATGCATAGTACACATAGTTGAGAGAGATCAGAATCTTATGTGACACTTTTAGCAGAGAATTATTTTCTAGTTATTAAGTTTATGCGTTTTAGTGAGTACTCGTATTTTTAGTTGTAGTAACATTCATATTCATTCATCAGTGTTTTCATTACCTTTGTAGTGCGAAGAAAAAATCTTGAGCTTGAGTGGACAGTATTTTTATGTGTTTTTGTTTGAATTTGTCTATGCTTAAAAATAAAACATACATTTATAGTCATATATATAGCTAGACGAATAAGCAGCGGTTAGTGTTGCAAAGAATTACTTTGTTTCTGTATTTTCTGGTTTGGGATTTATATTTTGTTCTTTTTGTTAGTAGTATTTTGACTATGTAGCACGCTGAATGTGCTTTTGTTACATTGCACTTTCAACAATAACAAAACCAAAAAAAGAAAAAACATATTTAAACTACATTTTGATGTGGTGCTGTAGCTGTTGTTGTTGTTTGCAGTGGTTTGGTTTGAAGTCTCAATTTTTTTTTGTTTTTCATGGTTTTATGGGCAACTTTTAGTTGCCTTTGTTAAATGAAATGCAAATAATAACATAAATATACTAAATGGAAACAGAAACAGTGCAACGCAATTTAAACTAACGCTAAAGCATAAACAACAACAATAATATCTTAATCTAAGCTAGAAACAGGACGAGCAGTCGGCAAAAAATAAAAACACTATATAGAGAGCAACAAAATTTGGAAAAATCACAAGTACACTGAGCTAAGTCATTGAGTTAGGCGTTCCTAAAAAGAGCAATTTCTTAAGAAAATTAAAACAAAAAGCTTAAAACTTACAAGCTTCAAGTGAGTGGCTCTTATCTAAACTTAGGATAGTGCAGAGATAGCTGAAGTAATGTCAGTTGTTCTAATTAAACAAGTAAGAAGGCTCTAGTCGGGAGAGCCCGACTAGAAGATACCCTGAACCCAGTTGCAATAAATATATTTAATTTATATAAGACTTTGGTATACTGGCTTAGCTTCCATCGATTAAGTTCAATATCTCCGGTGTTTCTCAACCGATTTGGACGAAATTTTCAGAAAAGTTCTATCATTATCCATTACTTCAACCCTCATTTATAGATTTTCCAAATTCGATATTTTATTGTTATCGATATTATGTGTATATCGGAAACCAGAATAGTTATCGATAATTTGAAGCAAACTTGTTCTGCTCATGGTATAGGAGAACTTAAATACAAAATCAGAAGTCTCTAGCTCTTGTAGTCTCTGAGATCCACGCGTTCATACAGACGGACAGACGGACAGACAGACGGACAGACGGACAGACGGACATGGCTATATCGTGGGGTCGCGACATATCTCCGACGACATATCTCCGCCGTTTCACAAACGACATATCTCCGCTCGGAGATATGACGTTTTGAGACGACATATCTCCGAGCGGAGATATGTCGCTGAGAAACGACATACCTCCGAGCGGAGATATGTCGTTTGTGAAACGGCGGAGATATGTCGTTTCAAAACGTCATATCTCCGAGCGGAGCTATGACATTTTGGGACGACATATCTCCGAGCGGAGATATGACGCTAAAAAACGTCATATCTCCGCTCGGAGATATGTCGTCTCAAAACGTCATAGCTCCGAGCGGAGATATGTCGCTACAAAACGTCATATCTCCGCCAAGAAAAAAACGTCATATCTTCGAGCGGAGATATGACGTTTTGAGACGACATATCTCCGCGCAGCAATTTTGAGCACATTATGGCGATACACCAACGAAAAATACAAATAACTACTTAGTTAAGGACGCTTTCAGGCGTTACTATCTTCATAAGAGTCCGCAGCGGCGGCTAATTATAGTAAATATTAATTAATTAATACTTCTCATAGTATCAAGTTGGTGTTTCGATAATTTTGCTTAAAATCGCTGCGCGGAGGTATGACGTTTTGAAACGACATATCTCCGCCGGTGATCTCCGCTCGGAGATATGACGTTTTGAGACGACATATCTCCGCCAAGAAAAAAACGTCATATCTCCGCTCGGAGCTATGACGTTTTGAGACGACATATCTCCGAGCGGAGATATGACATTTTGGGACGACATATCTCCGAGCGGAGATATGACGCTAAAAAACGTCATATCTCCGAGCGGAGATATGACTTTTTTTTCTTGGCGGAGATATGTCGTTTCTTAGCGTCATATTTCCGAGCGGAGATATGTCGTCTCAAAACGTCATATCTCCGCCGCAAAAAACACGACATATCTCCTCCAGCAAAATGTACTGGGCGGAGATATGTCGTCGGAGATATGACGCTATGCCTATATCGTCTCGGCTGTTGATGCTGATCAAGAATATATATATTTTATAGGGTCGGAGATGCTTCCTTCTGCCTGTTACATACTTTTGCACAAAACCATTATACCCTTATTTACCCATTTTATGGGTTAAGGGTATAAAAAGTGTGTTGCTAAAAGTATTTTTGTGTGGGGTGTGTGATGTGTGTGTGTGTGTGTACATGATTTATTTTAGTGCTTTGAGTTTAATTTGTTCATAACTTTAAACTTTATCTCTTGACATTGACAATTTTGCATATATCAATTGCGTTTTGCATTTTACCTCACAGTGTCTGTCGTTTCACCTGATTCTGATTCTAATTTGAACTTCAGCCGCTTCTGTGCCTCGTCTTGACTCATTAGGACTCATTCATTTTACGTTTTATAAATATTATATGTTATAATAATATGTAATAAAAAATGCTCTTTGGTAAATAAATAAATAAATATATTGTTTCATAACAATTGAGGACAACATTTAAGAACAAAAGATTCCGTATTTTGTTGTCGCACATTCAACTCTATTTGTCACTTTCTACTCTTTCGCTTTCATTTACTCTCCTTCTCTCTCTGTTTGTCTACATTTGTCTCTTGTCTTATACACATTCAATAAAACATGCATTCGGAATAGTTCACAATTTTTCATCTTTTAACTTTTGTTTGCATATATGCATATCGCAATCTCAAGTGTATACATACTATACTACTTTACGTATAAGCATGTGTACTTAAATGTATTCAATATCTAGCTACTTTATTACCAAAATGTACTTACGGACATGCGTTCCGCAAAACGCTTTCGCTTCAGTTACAAGCTAACTTATCCAATAATAAACACGCAAGGATAATCATCTTTAATCAGATTTCGAGGAGAAAACGTTTTTGGGAACACTTGAAGTGCATAATGTCTCTGCTTGCATCATTTTGTAAATTGTTTCAATTGCTTATTTTGGAAGTGCAATTGCCTGCAACTGTTGTTGAGTTAATTGGTTTTTGTGCCACTTAAACGCTTTAATGTTTACTTAGACAATATATCGCTATGGAATTAAAATATATACATACTATACACAAACATATACAAGTACATTCAAAGGCTATAGACACCAAAGAATTTGTTAACAGGTAATTCACATAAAATTGCAAAAGTTTTCAATTAAATTTATCTTACTTAAGTAACTTGTGTGTGCATTCAGAAAATTGCACAACTGCCTGCATTCAAAATCCGTTTCACTTTAATTCTTATCAGTCAGTTCATCATCCTTAGATATACATGCCCAGATCAACGTGAAAGTCCTGCAGATAGGACAGCAGCTGGGAGGGCGTCGGACGCTGTTTTGGCTCACAGTGCCAGCAGCAGTTCATGACCGTAAAACTGTGGGTCAAAATTAAAAGGGGTGTGGTTGGGTTGAGGTTGGTTTAAAGGGTTGCTTGGTTGGGTTTTAAACTACTGTTTAAGGGCTACTCACAATTCATCCGGGCAATTGACGGGCTGCTCTAGACGGTAGCCAGCAGCCAAGTAATTGGTAAGCTCAAATATGTCCACCTCCTCGTGCGGCATCTGTGCGAGTGTGACTAGTTCCCAGTAGAGTACGCCCAATGCCCAAACATCACCCTGCGTAGTATAGACCTTCTTCTGCAAGGATTCCAGCGAAAGCCACTTTAACGGACGATTCTCGTTGTCGCCCAGACAATCATAGTCATCCGGAAAGAGGTCTCGAGAGAGAGCGCTATCGCATATCTTGACATAAGCCTCCTCATCCAAACTGTATAGGGAGATAGGGAATTTTCAATCTAGCTATTTACCCATTTAAATTTCCCTTTGTACATACTAGCAGTTACGTGTGGCCAGATCCTTGTGCACAATACCCAACGAATGCAGATAGGCCAGCGCCTTAGTTATATGCAATCCGAACTCTACCAGTTGTCGGGTGCTCAGCGCAGTGCTCGATTCCCTTGACTTTTGCAAGTAACTGTCAATAACATAAATGGGAAGTGTTTAGGTAATGATATCAATCTATCTCTCAAGCAGATGCCTTCAACTCACATTTTTAGATTGCCTTTGGACGGATAGGGGTATGCAATTTCTGGCGGACCAGGCAGCTCCGTGTTGGCCAACAAGGGTGCCAGTATGTGCTGATGACTGACACCAATCAGCAGCGAGGCATCCTGCAGCAGGCAGGCTACCTGAGTCAACGAGGCGCCATCGATGACCGTCTTGACCAGCGCGTCGCAAGTTTCCCCCAGTTTAGCTGCATAGATGCGACCGAAGGTGCCCTCCTTAATCAGATGCTCGTAGGTTAAAGCTCCTGGCTGTACGCTAGGAATGCGACGCAGTCGTTCCTTGGTTTTTTCCCCATGGCCATGACTGGCCACAGTGAAGGTGCTTCCGGTGGCAATGCCTCCAAAGAGGCTGCCACTTACATTGCCACGACTGCTCTTTGGAGTGGACATGCTGCAGACCTGGCAGTTGAAAGAGAATCCCAACAGATTGATAACTTATAGAAGACTTTGAGATAATTTATGATAAAATTCAATTCAAAAATAATTTGAAAAGTATCTAAATGTAAAAAGTATACTGGCAGAATGTTGGATATGAATCATGTATGAATAATTGAAGAATTTGTTGCTTGGGTTTGTTTTGAAAATTTGTTGACATGCAAAGATATGAACCTCTTGAGATCCCATTTAAACACGTTCAGTTGTACTACTTGGAGGCATAACATATTCCATTCGACAAATACTTAATACATAATACTTTGAAATTCTTAGCATAACAAAATTTTTAATTTGCGCTATATTCGTCAACAAAACTTGTTTTGGTTTTTTTGGGGCCGGACAACTGATGAACTTTAGGTAGCAGCAGACTGTTGTTGGCGGAGGGGAAAGAAGGGTCTGTTGTCGCAACCGGCAGGCAAAATGTTACAAAAAGGGCAATGAAAACGCAATTTCATCTGCCGGATTTGCATCTTTCAGTTTGCATCCGTTTACCGTTAGTCATGCACTTGGCTGCGCTCCGTTCATTCATTTTAATGAATTGAGTTCCGTTTCCGCTTGAAGGAACTGCTGATGTTGCCAACTGGCTGGCGTTGCCAAACGTAGCCGTCAAACTCTTGCTCTGCTCAACTCTGCTCTGCCTGCGCCATAATTTGTGCATAAAGTAGGGAGTGTGGCCCATGGTGGCTTACGGAGTTGAATGCTAGGGCTAGAGGGCCGTGCCCGTATCCACCAGGACTACAGCCATAGTTGTCTTACGGCATGAATAATTTATTGGTTTGCAAAAAGCTTTAATTCGTCGAGCATTATGTTTGCATAGCCTTGTGCCAGGAGCCCGGATGAGGCACACGAAAAGTAGCAGTTGAAGAAAGGAATGAAAGGGGGCTAGGGAGAAGAAGTAAGCAGGAGCCAAGCCCTAGAATTACAACAGCAACAACAAAAATGGGCAGCCCAGCTGTAGGAAATTGCTAGCTGAGTTGTTTAAACAAGGTTTTCTTTTTTATATATTTTGGGGGACTTTGGGGCGGAAATGGGTGGATAGGGGCCTGAAAGCCACTCAAGATACCCAGAGAAGCTAGAGAGCCGACAGTAGCGTCTTATCTTAGCCCTGCAAACAGCTCATTTATTTTCATAAAATTCACACAACAAAAATCATTTACCCGCCCGGCAGTAGGGGTTTTTCCGAGTATAGGGAGTATAAAATCTCTCTAATAAACTCAAGGAAAATCTCTAAATTTCTTTCTTAATTTGGTGTGGAAATTTACATAAATGTTTCATAGCGCGTTTGCCACACTTGCTTGGCAAGTTGATAGCAGCCGGGAAGAAAAAAAAAAAACAGCAAGCGGCCGGATTGGGTGCCACCCGAAAGAGACTGTCCAACAATTTCGTTTATTAAAACAAACAGCTTCATTTAAGGTGACAATATGCGTGTGCTTACTTACCACACTGCAATGTGTGGACTCTTATTACGCTATCGTCTAGCTAGACGACTGCCAATTGTCCTGCCAATTGCAAACAGGACAACAAACAGCAGCAGCAGCAACAGGAACATTGACAGCAATAAAAACAATAGTTGTTTGCCTTTTGTTAGTGCATTTCATTCATTATTGCCTTTATTGCCACTTTCCTCAGACAGTTCGCCTACAATTCCCGTACCACAACTTGTTTGTGCTCACAGCTTTGGTCTGTTGTCCTTTACTTTACTTGTTCCTGCTGCTGTTGCTGCTGTCGCACAAAGAAAATTCAATTAAAACGCAACAGTATCGCACTACATCATCAAAGCTTCTACTCCAACTCCAGATACAGCTACTACTACAGCTCCCGCTTCAGCTGGCTCTGGCCAGGCTCATCAACGTTCGCTCGCTCGCTCCTCCTCGTCAGCTCGGCAGCTCGTGAATGTGGCGCTAGCGATAAATCCTTGTCGCCCAACTGGTCCAACGACATGCAAAGCGCTTTACACACAATGCCACTGCTAAAGCCAGAGACACAGGACTGCGTAGGTAGGGAGGTGCGGAAAACAGCGACAACAACAATGCCAACGATAACAAAAGTGTCTGCGGGCTACACTACCGGGGTCGCATTTATGATCCTAAATGGGTGGGTCCCCTCCTGGTTTTGTGTAGAAACAAGCAAAATGCACATGTATAAATTTGTATGTTTATTGCCTTTTTTTGTGTCGAGCATTATCTGCGCAGAGTTGTCCCCTAATGAGCACAGGTCAAGTGTAATTAAATTTTATGTAATCGGCTTAGCATTAATCGCAGTGTTGAATAACGCTGGCATTGAATCTATTTGGAAACTGTGTAAAAATCTAAGCTGAGCGGGAATTACAAAAATATGAGAACAATTTTCTGTAAGCGCGCAAATGAATTAAGGTTATTTACTGAGAAAATAAAAGAAGAAGTACTTAGTACAGAATTTTTGATGTCCTTGCTTAACGAACAGTTTGTTCATATTGCACCTTTTTAAGAATCTCAATTTTTAAATTTTAATTTACATCACTTTTAGTAATATTATAATTTATTGTGAATAGTAATTTACAAGGATATAAGAATTTAGGCTAATTACTAGACCTTTTCTTCCGAGATATAAATATATAGGGATAGCTTATGGTAAATATGGACATAACATTTGATTTTCGGGAGAAGATTAAGATGAAAGCTCCATGAAAAGTACAAAATTAACTTTATTAACTTTCGAAATTGGTTTCATTTGTACCAAATAAAGAAAAGTTTTCATAAAATAGGTTCGAATTTACCACCCGAATCTGAGCCGAAGCGCATTGGCTAAGGCATAACTAGAGGCCTCAGGTTCGATTCCAAAGGCAAAGGTTTTTTATATTTCTAGCATTTTTTAAAATGAGTTTTAAGTATGTTTAGCAGCCGCCAGCGTAAAGTTTATTAACAAATACTTATTGTATGTTATACTGTTCTTGGTTTAACCTATGTAATGAACTGATTTCGGGGTAGTTATTCCAGACATATTTTTAACGAAACAAATTGTTCAAATTCACGCACGAATCTTGTATGAATTAAGATCGAAATTTTATCATATCAGATCAATTTGGAGACGATTTCGTTCCTTAAACAAGAAAGGCGGTCTAAGAAATCTGTTCTTATATTAAGCAAATTGGCGGCAGTCGACTTGATTTGTCTTTTCAATGTAAAGACTTATGGATACTATGTCCACAAGAATTTTTCGAGCAAAACCAGAAAACTTAAGAGTCATAATGAAAACATTTTGAATAAAAAATGATTAAAAATATGACAACTCATGAATGCTGCATTTTAGATTCAACTTTTTTATGTTTCTATCTTTGAAAATATGAAAAACGACAATGAACCACTTCCCATTTCTTACAAAAGAAACATTTTCTGATTTAATGAAGCTCTACTTGATAGAGTTCAACATTAAACTGAAACACACATTTCAAACGATTCTCATTCGCCTTTTTCGATCAAACAGCATGCAACTGATTTCGAAGCTGATGACCAATTTCGATTGAAAATGCAGCTCTTTGAATTTGAGCTCTCTGCATTTTGGGTAATTGAACCACCCCAAACTACCTCACGCAGTCACCTTCACCTAATACTCCTCCCCTGCACCTGCACCCGCATCCGCATTCACATGTACACACGCACCTGCCAAAGCATCCGAAAGCTGTATCCTGTGCCAAAAGCTAAGCTATTTTTGTGAGCAATATTAAAAGTGCATGTCAAATAGACAATATTGCATTGGCTTTTGCTGCTCATGTTCTCTATGTAGTTGCTGTTGTTGATAGTGTATGCTTTGCTGTTGTTCTAATATGTAGTTGTTGGTGTCGGAGTGGTTGTTGTTGTTGTTGGTGTGGGTTCTTATTGCTTGAATCGAAAATTGGACAGCATCCGTTGCTGCTGTCAACTGTCTGACTAGTCGCAGATCTCTCATCTCGCTTTGCATTGACACTCCGAGAGTTGAGTTGAAAGAGAGAGGAAAGCTGAGCGGAGGAAAGTGGAAGGAGAGTGGCAGGGAAAGGAGGGAGGGTTAGTGAAGGTATTGCTTGTTAGTATAAATTTGCACAAATTTTAAACTAGATGTGAAACAGGGTGGCTCAGGGTAGGAGGGTGTCGCAGAAAAGTAAATTCGAAAAGAGAGAGAGAGAGAGAGAGTGAGATAGAGTGAGATGAGAGGCTTGGCTGTTCTAGGGGAATGGTCTTCTGTGTGTGTTGCTAGCTTGCCAACAGAGGCGACACTTGGCAACATATAACCAAAAGCAGCCGCAACAACAACAATAACAACAATAGCTACGTGGTTCAAAGCGTTTGCAATGTTGACGTTTGGTTTGCAGCTGTTTGGCTTTGTTGTGACATTTCTAATGACAACACAACATGGCAGGCATGCATGGCAGGAGAGCAGGGTGATTGTTGAGCAGGGGTGTTGGCTGCGTAACTGCTGGTCTGCAAATGACATGCACACACATATAGAAACACACACACACACACACGCGCATACAAACACCAACACTCGCACTTACAACACACACAAATTTTGGCTTGCACACTTGACAGGCGTCAGATTTGTTTATGTCACTTGCAGCTCTACGGCTGCCCACACATACACACACACGCAAACACACACACACACACAGACACCCCACTATGAACCACAGCGTTGAGCTGCTGCCTGGCTCGTAATTAAAAACGCTTGATGACAATTTTGCCAACATTTCGTGTGCCTCGCAGCGTTTTTGCCTGCAACCAAAATGCAACACAAACTTTTAGGCAACAACACACACAAAAGCAGCAGCATCAACAACAGCAACCAGCAACAGACAGCAACAACTAACAACAACTTGCAACAAGCAGCAGCAGAGCAGCACCAGCAACAACAATAACAAGAACTACAACAATGGCATCAGCTACTGCAGAAACAATTTCAGCGTAATTTCAGCCAAGCCACAGTGGGACAAGTGCCCAAAAAATGTTTAAGCATACTTGTTTTGTTGAACTTTTAATTTATTTGGGTTAATTAAAAAAGTTTCCGAATAGTTGAGAAGGAGAAATTTCTGACTGCAGCCCACAACAATATAAATAGTCTGCAAGTGTTGAATAACTGAATGCCTGCCTGACGGACAGATCGACGGCTGGTGACCGTGCCACGGTTGAAAAGGTAAGAGCTAAGAAGTTACTTGTTATTTTTAGAAGTATTATAACCAATAAATCTAGAATAATTATAACAAACCGGCTCATGAACTTTTTAAACAGATTATGGTTATAATGCTATAATGCTTTATCGTTCCTAAAGATTCAGCAAACTGTCGAGTCTGATTGATTGATTGAAAATCAATAAGTTTAAAAGCACTTCTAAATAATTTTCGATAGGGTTGAAACTTGATTTAAAATTATTAAAGTGACCTCAAAAAGAAACTGTTAGGACAAGGAAAAAAGTTAATTTAAAGAGAAAATGAAAATATGCAGTTGGAATTTAAATTATATGTCTGATTATGTAAAGCATTTGTCTTACTCAGCATAACCACTGTGCATGCTTCAAATTGTTCTAAGCTTGACACTAGACGAAAATATGCAAATGGCTGTAGCTGAAGCTGAAGCTGTCGCTTTTGTTGTCGTTATTGCTGTTGCTTTTAGTGTTGCTCTTGCAGTCACACACAATTGCCATGGGCAAAAGGGGAAGCGGAAGGCTATTACGTATACTAGCTGTCACCTCGGCATTACAAGGCAAGCGGCATCTTAATGAACTGAAATTAGTCAGTTGACAAACCTGAAGATTCTTACTGCAGAATGAAGAAAACCTGAGCTCGCAGCTCAATTATATTTCAATTTACCTGACTGCTATCCAAGTTTTGTCTGCCTTTTTCTCCACTTGCCATTTTTCATTCAACAGCTCTCAAGAGTCGGTTCGAGTCGAGATGAGACGAGCCTTTAATCAAGGCTGGTGGAGTTTCTAGTATTTTTTTGTTTTTTGTTTTTAACTAAGGCAAAACTCTCATTAATTTCGCATTTGGCGTTTAGCTGTTGGCTGCCAGCAGAGTGAGAGCCCTCTAATTGGCTGGGAAACTAATTTGAATTTTCGTTTGATTTATGCCTGATCGATTTGATGCATGGCAATTTGATGAGTTGCTGCCATGTTGTTGGAGTTGCCACCCTTCCAGTTTTAATACAAGTATTTAATAACAATTTGGTAACTTTTTGGTCGCCTTTTCTTGTGGTCTTAAGAGTCTAATGCATAATTAAAGTGCCTCAACGGCACGGGCCCTAATTAAAAGTGGCGCATACTTAACACAAACACATAAACGCACCCAATTACAGGTAATTGCCTTTCAATTAAGCATCGCAATGCCTTATCTTTCATTTGTTATTTAATTGTTGCTTTGTTTAAAGTACTTATTTATGAAATTGTTATTTGAAATGTTTTTGACTTAACGTTTAGATATTGATCTAGTCTTTAGGGAAATTGTTTGATGCAGATCTTTGGTAGACGGTACCATCTAAATTACCACAACATTTGGTCTCTTCAGAATAAAAACTGTGGAAGATATGAGGACTTCAGATAGTAAAAGGCAAGGTATTAGGTATGAAAGCACAAGTTAATTTTAGTTGAATAACTTGAGACTTCGTTCAAAGCCACTGCATTCTATTCTTGCTTTACTCTGCTTGCAATTTAATCTCAACAGCTCAAGTGACACTATAAGCCAATGTCATTGGTACTTCAAAGGAAGGCAACATAAGCTATTGTTGTTGGCAGTGCTTCAGTGCATCATTGAACAAGCAGTACCATGTTAAACACCCATTTCTTTTCTGTCCATATAGCCTCAGGTAGTTAACGAAAACTGACCGCAACGGAATCAGTCGAAAGCAACAAGCAAGGCATCCATCTTATCACATTGCCAGCATCCAGAATCCAGCATCCAGCTCAAGTGGATGGTGTGAAAACCGCAAAAGCCTATGCCGCAATCTGCAGATGGTGAAATCCCACAAAAGCCCAGTTGAACATTTTCTCTTTTTCTTTCTACACCTCTCTACAAGTTTTGTTCTCTAGGATAACTGGCTTGCTCTGTAACGGCCAACAAAGACAACATCCGTTGGCGACTTCGGTTTGTTTCTCTGTGGCTGACAGGAAGCAATCAATAGTGTAATGGCAGACAAAAGCATCCGCCGTAGTTTGGCACTAGCCTGACACAGAAGGACCTCTATTTCGATCTGGCCATAAAGCCAAAGGGCAACTATAGAGAAAAAAATCAACGAAAATGTTGAGCAAAGTAATGCAAAAATGTTGAAAAGGACCGACGGCCAAGCGATTTGTTAACTTTTGACAACGGCGATGAGCGCCGTCGCACATTAAATTGTCCCACTATCTACCGTCATTTCTCCTTTTCGTGTCTGTGTCGTAAATGTAAATAATGCGTTTTAATCAAAATAACAACAGTTGGAAATCTATTAACAGCGTACGTGCCGCACCCCAGTTGCTCCAAAGGGGGACAGTACTCTCTACAATACTACCCTTTCCACTACTTTTGCCGCTTCTAAGGCCTAGGCTTAACTTTTCGCATGCTGCGCGCGTCATTTGCAGGTTTGATTTACAAATTTCTTTAATGAGGCGACGACAACATTTTTAATTAGCACTTGTTCAAGTTACACGAATCTCTCACTCACTTCTCGTAATCTCCATATAGTACTCCATGTCAGGGCGTGTGCCATAGAAATTAATTTCCAGCTCTAGATTGTCTTATACTTTACTTCAAGTATGTTCCGCTTGGATTGCTCACGCACTTCTCCAACTTTGACACGAAATTATGCGTTGAGGTGTATCTTGTGTGAGCTTCTAACCCATTCTCATCATGTACTTGCTTGACAACTTCAACCGCAGGAGCAGCTACTTAATCCCCTTCCATCGTTATTCCTATCCTCATCCTCAGCTGAGCTTAGTGCTGATCCAATATCCTAATGCCTTTCTATGTTTGCTTCGCTTTGCCGCTTGTTGTTGCCTTCAGTGCACATGGTATGTAGTTTGACTAGAAATCAGCTCAGACTCCCTCCCTGATACCCGCAGTTAGTTGTTCCCTTTTCGTACATACTTTAGTTGTTGCTGTTGCAATAATATTTTGCAAGTGTTTCTAAACAAGCACAAAGTCATGTTTCAACAGCTGTAGTCTGGCTTCTGTTCGCTGCTGTTTTTATTGTTATTTACCCCACCCACTGCCAACCTACTCCTCACCCTATTCATGCCCACCCTTTTCCATGTGCTGTAATTTTTGTAGTCCCCGCTGCCGTTAGCTAAACTTTCGCTGCACATTAAAGCAATTTGGCCAACATTTATAGACTGATTTAATAGAAACCAAAGGGAGTGGTTGCCACTAGAAATGATACAAAGGGTGGGAAGTAAGTAGAGGAGAAGCGAGGGTCTTCCCACACAAATGAGATATTTCCACACAAGTAAGCAGATCAGGGCCGACAACATTTCAGTGTGTGTGCACTTGGATATAATTGTTTGACTAAATGAGTGCGTCTCTCTTCTACTCTTACAGCCCCACCATATTTGGGCTCGTGCTTCACTTTGCTTAAAGCTCATGCACACTCACTTGTGTGTGTGTATGTAAAAGGGAGGGTGGATAATGGGGGTATATAACAAGAGAACAGCAATAATTATGGCAAACAACTCCAACTCCTTGTTCTCTTTAGACAAAGCCATATGCAATTTTGGGCCTTCACTTTTGCCGAAATTCATTTAATTCCCCGTCGCATCTTTCAGTGAGGTACGAGTATGACTCTTGGCGTTGTGTGTTATCCCAGACATGCGTTAGTGAATCTATGTTTGTGAGCCCCTCATGCTTCTCAGTCAAATGGCTCGAAACGGTTGCCATAATGAGTATGAAATTGAAGTCTAAACAAACAGAAATCGTTTGAGAAAATAAATGAGGACAAATGGAAATAGAAGAGGAAATGTAAAGGAATAAGCAGCATATAAAAATCCAAAAGAGTCTCCATGGAAATTGAATATTTAATTATGCGTTGATGGAAATAGCGTTTGAAGATGGTGTCGAAAATGGCCCAAACAATCACGATGATGGCGACAGAAAGAAGATGAGGAGATGGGGAGGAAGTAATTTTTTGGCTAGGACCCGTCTTGGGTCCTTGCAAAGTTATTTTCAGAGCTACAGAATAGAAGCTGATAAATAATTTATTCTAATTTGCAACAGATTTGCCAAGGCCAAGAAGTAAGAAGTTACAGAGCAAGAGGTTAGACAGAGAAATAGAGAGAGTGAGAGAGAGAGAGAGAGAGAGGCGAAAATGAGGGAGCAATGTGTAAAAATGATTTGTAGGGCATCGTTAAATTAATCAGACGGATTCGTACATATAATTCTTGTTCGTACATATAATTCTTGTGGCTTAATATGTTCTTTTTGAGTTTCAGTCGTGGCTCTCGGTTAGTTTAAATTAAGTTGAACGCAGCGAATATCTCGCTTGAAAGAAAAACGAAATGATGAATACAGAGAGCAAGAGTTGTCTATCTTTATTTATCTGGGACAGTGAAGCGCCTTTTGCTTATCTGAACAGACTCACAAGCTTCCTCCTACTTCCATATGAGAACACGTATCTATGTAATTTACTTCTTCCAGCAGTGGGTTTGTGGGTCGCAGCCCAACGAATTTGAGCACAACGATAAACTTGCCCCAGCCCGGATCAACTTCATGGAAGCCAGTCAGCTGGCAACCCTGTAGTCCCGGGCTAGCATCATGGCACCCTGTTGATTGGAAAAGAGACACACACAAAGAGAGAGAGAGAGAGTCGCATATTTATGAATGAGTTTAACGCACTTCGGGAGCTTTATCAGCTCGTAAATATAAATTAGAATTTAATTTTTATCGCCGAAGAAAGGTGGCTAGAGTTGGGCATTGGGTAAGCCTGCAGCCTTGGGAGCAATCGTCTGGCGAGTGCCACAAATTGGCACTGGAGTCGAGTGAAGTGGTTTCCGAGGCAACCGACCCACTGCAAGCTGAGCAGCAACGGGATTTATTTCCATTTGAGCCTGGTACATGGCACGTGTCGCAACATATCAAAGGCATTGATTTACCTGAGGGCAGCTGCTCATCCCCAATCAACCCCAAGGTGAAAATCGTGTGGCCACACATTAAAAGAGTAAGAATGAAAGGTGGGAACTAACCTGGGTTAGCTGCGAGGATGCGTAGTAGGATATCCTCGAGGGGCAGACCGATTCTGGCTTTGAATAAATGGTCTCGCCTGTCTGGTCACCCATTGGCAGCAAGGCGGTAGCATAGGGTGTGGGCGTGGGTGAGCTGCGGAACCCTATAGGGAAATAAGTAGTTTTGTCTTCGGTGAGTAACATATTGGATTATGAAGAGGGAAGACGAAAACGACTTACGGTCGAATATACTGCACGACTTTTTGGTCTCCACCGGATATTTATTGAGGCTGGCGATAGTAGCGTAGGAGCCGGTGGCACTTGGTGGCCGTCCGAGAGGATCAAGGCGAATGAAAACGTTCTGATGACTGCCATAGCCCGCTGTAGTAAAGCTGGTGCTAATGAAGAAAGGTTGACAAAGGTGTGGGTTGGTGTAATAAGCGGATAGATAATTGATTTGGTAGGTTTATTCCATTGGACTTACTGCAGTGAGTCCTGGCGCAGCTGCTTGCGAGCTCGCACATACATCATACTAGCCACAAGGCCTACGGCCAGGACTAGACCCAAAGCACAGGCAGCCGCGCTCATCAGTGCTGGTCCCTGGGAAGGAGCGTGGGCTGGGGCAGGTGATTGATTTGGTTCAGGTGAGATTCCTGCAATGGAAACGAATTCAAATTGAAATGTGTGATGATAAGTGAGGGGGTGGGGCTTAAGCTTACCTTTGGCACAGATTTTGTTGCGCTTGAAGTGGAGCCTGGTGTCGTTGAAGCGGGGAGGTCCTTGCACTACCATGTTGACATTTACAGGCAGCTGAAGGCTGGTATTACCCGTGCAGGGCAGGTAAACAAGGAAGGATTCAATCTCCTGGGGCACTAGACCCTTGTGTGGGATGCTCAACGTGGGTGTTCCCAGTGCATCCTGGTCGTTTGCGTACTCGATGCTGATTGTGTAACGAAGCTGAGATTAGGATATATCGGGAGATAGCCAGTTAATGGAGTGCAAGTGAGCTGAAAGTGGAAAAAGATGCCTTACGGGATATGCGATGAGACTCTGCCAGGAGAACTCCAATTCGTGCACATCTGCCGGGACAGGGACGGTGAAGTGCATCGCGTACGTGTTAATGGCTCCCTCGTGCACGTAGAACAAATCCGCCTCCAGCCCTGCAAATGCGAGTCAAATGAGAAGCAGAATGGAAGAAGAATAAGGATGAGATTGGGATGCGGATGCATTGCAGGCATAAACAGAAAGTTTATTTCACAATTTGCTTTGTTCGACTTCTCCCCAAGAGTACTATCCCACACTTCCTGGCATTTTGTACTGCTGTGCAAACTTTGTGCATTTTGTGTTTACTTTTTCCGCAAGTTGATGGCTCTGTTCGCTCTCCTCCCATTTATATTTACCTTCCAACTTCAACGGAAATTGATTTCCTCGACAACACAACAACTAAGGGCTGTAGCTGGCTTTAAGCGGGTGAGGTAAGTACGGTAAACAAAACCCAAGACACAATAATAATCGAAATCGAATCCGTCACCAGCAGGCGACCATGCAAGGGATGTGTCAATGGGTGGTTCGCACTTGGATATTCTTAAATAACTCTCGACAGGCGTCCAAAGGGGAGGGAAGAGTAAGACAAAATATTAAAAGGTGTCAAGTGTTGTCTAACTCGATTGAAGGCGAGACATTAGAAACGTCATCATCATCTACATCAACATTATCGTTTACTTTTCTTTAAGAAACTCGTAACTAGCTTTGGAAACCTCCCCGTCCTCTGACCCCGACCCTTGCAGTAGCTCATCCGTGATGGTTGTGAAAGACGAGCTGTTCGAGTTAAAAAGACGTGAAATTAAATTCCTTCATCCGCTTTTATGTTCCCACCACCTTTCTCTCGTCTTTCTGCCTCTTCCTAGTCGATTGCTTAACGTTGCATCATTTACTTCATGGGATCAAGCTTAGTTGCGTTCGCGTTCGTCTTGGCATCACTTTGCATTAAAAGTCTCAAATGCTGTTGACTTTCCGCCAATCCTTCCCCTTTTCCTCGGCCTCTTGACTGTGTGTCTGTGCCGGATGTTAAATGTTGCTTTTCCGGCGATGGCAATCCCGAGAATGGAACAAAGACAGAGACGCGTTTGTGAATGTGCGTGCATCAAGGATGGAAGAAGAAACGCTTGCTCGATTTTCAAGCAATTTCAAATCCAATTACAGAACAAGAAAAAGCATTTTTCGTTAGCTTCTTTCTGTTCGTTCTATTGCTAACAACTTCCCCAATTCTTATGCGATTTTCCTCAACAGTTTAAGTTTGTTTTTGAATTTGAAATTGAATTGCACCCCGCTGACTTTGCAGCTCAAAAGTGTGCTACCTTCCTTTTAAGTTTTCCGTTTTCCGCTAACAAACTGCACACATCTCAATGAAGAAGCACAAAAAATATCAAGAGATGAGAAGCTGCATCTGCCTCATGACCATCTTCTTTTCTGTTGCTATGCATTTATTAAGGGTATACGCCACAAACCACACACACACAAAAAAAAAAACATTACCTCAAACAAGTCAAATTATGTATGCACAAACACATGAAATGGACAATGTCACTCAGCCCAACCTTACTGTAGGACAACAATGATGAGAGGTTGCTCGACTGCTGCAGGTGGGAGCTTGTTACCGCAAAGGGAATGAGAATAAGAATGCGAAGTACACTTGTGACAAGCTTAATCAACATAGTTCTGATTGACATCGGAGGTGATTCTTTCTCAACGAGAATTACTTTTACACGAAAAATGAGATCTTTAAAGGCAGAGCTTCAAAGCGTCTTTCATTTTCACTTCTATCTTTAAACACGTTGCTCGCAAAGATAAAGAGGACACCCAAGTCCTGCAACGTCGAACTTTGGCCGTCTTTCATATCACGCGCCTTGCACAGTTCCAACTTTGCCGTCGCCTGTGAAACTTTTGGCTCGTTCACGAGTCTTGCCCCAGTAAATTCTCTCTTTTCTGCTTGTCTCCCCACCATAATTATAATACCTGCGATTGTCTGAATGGCTTCGCCGCACACACGTGACACTGCAACCGCAGACGCTCGCTGCCGGAGTAGCAGACTGTTACTGCAAGGGAGGATAGGGAGGGTGTGGAATAATGAGGCAAAAGGAGTCGCAGAATCTGATTTTGACTTTGACAATGGCATCACACAATTTGCATAAAAGATTAAGAGGATAATTAGTGTCATTAGCTGGCAGCCGGTTAGAAAGAGTGCAACGTGCATTCTATGAAATTATCATCTTGCTTTTGTATGTATGTAAACCCCACCTCATACTCCCTTCCCTATCAAACACACCACGACATGGCTTATCGCGTTACACCAAAAGCATTTCTTTTAATTGCCTGCGCTCCCTGAATCACATTCAAGTTCGGAATTTAACTGGCACAGTTTAAATATTTCCACACCTTTTTTATGTGTCTTAATTTTTTATGCATTTCTCAGCATAAAAGCGAATCGACACCAAAATACACACCCTAACGAGCAGTTAGGGTGATGGATCAACGGCTGTTTTGTTAATGTGGCAATTTTCGAGCTGTTTTCTAGTCATTAAAAATAATTTTCTTTTGCATTAACTTTTAATTTAAAGGGAAATTTCCAAGCACAAGGTGGGAGAAAGGTTCTGTTTCTTGAGGAGTTGGGCCCAAGAAATGTGCACATCAAAGTAAAACTTGTTGAAATTGCATTTTTACGCGCCCTTGCACAGCGAGCTCTAGGACGGGGAAAGCGGAGATGAAATGTCGATGGGGCAACCCTCCTTTACTGGTGGCTAAAGCTGGTTGGTGTCGCTGGCAACTATGGGACGAAAATTGGTTGTTGCTGGGGCAACGAAACGCAATGGAAGGCGAAGCGTAAAATCTTCAACAAAAGCGTAACTAATATTTAATTTTAATGTTGTCGTCACTCAATCAAAGGAATTGGAATCGAGCTACATATATGTGAAGATAGAGAGACAGAGATGAATAAAAACTGTTTAACTCATGTTTACAGCTCGCTATATGGAACTAACATTCTGATTTTAACAATAGACATGTGAGGGAGGAACACTGTGAACTATGTACACGATTTTTATTGCGGGAATGCATCACGTCAATCACAGTCAGGGTGGCAATGGAGGCACTGCCAGAGAGTGAAGTTATTTCAGAAATGCGTATGTTCAAAATGGGAACAGAGATTGTAAATGGGGCTTGGAGTAAAGTCATGCAGCCATGATGAGCCTTTCCCATGATCGAATAGCCATACAAACATATGCAGAGAAGAGTAAGGAAACTTTAAAGCAAATCATGCAACAGCATGTCGCATTTAAAGTAAGAGCACAAGCAAGCTTGTGATGATGTCCAATGGAGTGGGGAAGAGGCAGGGTCAGATGGTTTAATTTCGTTGTGTTTATGAAATTTAAAATGAACTTAGCCCCTCAGGGTAGCAAATTTTGCTGGTTGGGGATGTTAACTGGTCGTTAAAATCATAATGAGCTGTATAGCAGGGGGCAATAAGACGATAAAATGAATCTATGGGAAGTACACAAAAGCAGAGGAAATGATACAGAGCAACAAACAAAGTGGAAGACTCTTTGAGATGTCGCTAACAAAATCCGATTTGCATTGAAGGTAAGGATGGTTGAGAGGGTGAGAGGGACAAGACCAAATGCTCTGTGAAGCGTCAACTGCCAGGGAAAGTGTCTTTTACGTGAGCGAACTCGGATGCAATCTTAAAGAAGAGTGCAAAGAGGAGCAAGTTTTGAGTGCAGGCCCAAGATATAAACTCGTGTATGAAGGAGGAGAGGAAAGAAAGTCAAGTCTGTGACCCAGTTATGTGAGCAACAGCTGTAGCTCAGAGTTGTGGGTCATTTTTCAATCTGACCATTGTGTGGATTATTCTTATGCTGTTTAACTAATTGAATTGCTGTGATAAGGCGATTAGAAGCGAGCACTCGAATTGAGCCTGCATAATGAGATTGATTTTTCTCCAATTAGAGTAAAGTGCCGGAAAATGCTGTGCCCAGCTAACAGACGAATGATGAAGTACTGAAGCAGGGGAGAGCCAGAGACCGAATAGGGACAGTCTCGTCTAGAATTTTGGAGCCACGAATCATTAATCAACGTGACGGGCCCGACGTCATTCTGCCTTGGCACGCTGAATGAATGCCTATTACTGTAACTATTTTTGAGGAGTTGGGGATAAGGAAGGGCCTGCCACATGGTTGAATTAGAGACCTCACGTTGAACAACAAGCGGCAGAACAGCAAAACAAACAACTAAATGCTCCGCACTGGACTGTGAAGTCGTTAGCAATGGGCTGATGGTGATGGATTGAGGGGAAGAAGGAGGAAAGCTACTTGCAGCTGTCAACAGGGTGGTAAAAGTGCGAGGGTGGCTCTAACAATGGATCCAGCCGGAAATCGATTTGTGTTGATTTGTATTGTTGTGTTTTCGCACAATTTTGTGGTCGTCTAAGCCGTCGTCCTCGGCATGGTCAACAATTATTTTGAAACTATTAATGACTGCGACGTGGCCTCCGCCTTTGTTGGCCCCTCATACCCTCGATACGAGGACGTGGGCTGTTTGTTTTTCCTGTTGAGGAGCAATGAATTTATTCTGTAACACTTTGCCCCTTAACTATTAATCATATCTGTGGGGCGGACTTAGAGGCGTTTTCTGAAGTTTTACCAACGATTATTTCGAAGTTAAAAGTTGTTCTCCCACCCTGAATATAAATATATAGAGATATCTAGACTTACCCATCAGTTTCATCACTTCATGATGGCTGATGAAAATGTTGAGATAACCGTTGACCGAATTCAGCTGCCAAGTGAGCAGCGAAATCCAGAAATACTGCAGCAGGAAGCAGCGACTGGTGGCCATAATGAGCCAACGGAAAACAATGTCTGGTTTTGCTTATCTGGGTGCCCGACGTTCAGTTAATAACTTGTTAGACCATGTGACGCCGCAATTGGCGCTCATTTCTTCTTTGCGTTCCTCTCAATCGGTATGTGACAGCCAATTTCAGTGTGTGGCCAATGAAGCGTTCTGGATGGATGCACAGGCGCAGGAAATGAAGAATGAGCAATGGGAGGGAGACTCTTTCGCTAGGGCGAGAGTTTAAATTTGATTTGGTTGCCAACCAGGCGACGCTCTTTTAAAAGTAAATGCGTTAAAATCAAATTTCAGACTCAGCAACAGCAACTGCTGCTAACAGTTCCGGATGCGGCCACAAAGCGACAGGGATTCAGTCTGGAAAATTTTGGGACTTTTCAGCCGCTGCAGCTGCCTCTAACTTTCCCTTTGTCCTTCTATGCTGCTTTTGGATATCCCCTTTTCAACATTGGGCTCAACTTTTGCAGTTTTGTTTTTGTTGCGGTTGCTTTTCTTGTTGGCTGTGTTTGTTGTTGTTGCTGGATTCGCCTGTCGACTGCAAGCGGCATCAGCATTTTCGCATCTGACTCTGCTGGACTTTCGGTAGCTTTTTTATTGGCCAATCCGCCTCCTTCTGCTCCTCGTTTGAATAAATGCTGCTTCTCCTGCTGGTCGTTTAACTCTCGTCTCGCTGGCAACGTCTCGCCCGCTGGTCAGTAGAGAGTGAACAACAGTCAGTGACCAAATAGCCAGTTGTTGGTGTGAAGCACGTGTCCTGGTTATCCTCGTTGTTATGGTGTTCTTTTTGGTTTTGTCTCTGCCTAGCAGGATGGTTCGTTATTTCACAGAACGAGAGAGTCGTCCTGTTGAATAGAAAGTGATTTAGTTGAGTTTCGAACAGTCATTGAGGCTGAGAATTTGATGTTAGTGAAACTGTGTGGCTCAAGAGAGAAAAGTAGAAGAGTGTGGTTGAGTGGCTTTGTTGTCTGTTTCGAATATAATTTGTAAATGGGCTGTTCAAAGAAAGTTTTGTGACTACAAAAGTAATTACAAAGTTCAAAAAAGATTAACAGCTTAGGGAATCGCATTCACAACACTTGCCTCTTACTCAAGGTGAGAGAAATTGTGGATTGCTTTTTTCATTCGAACTCACATGAGTTGCGTCTATTGATGTTTTAATAAATTTGTGTTAACATTTTGTGTTTTAGTTTAAAATTATTCACGACAGAAAAAGGCCAAAGCAGAAAAAACTTTTCGCTTGTGGATTTTGTGGTTCAAGTGGTTTTTTCTCTCTTATTCCAACCCTTGCTGATTGCGTGCAGCTTTACGAATGGAATTCCAGGTGCACTTAGAGTAAAAACCAAAACCTAAACAGTTGGCCAGGTGGAAAAGTCAAAATGAAATTGTTGTCAAGAATACCGATTTCCCATTTCACCCAAATTGCTTTCTTGCGTCCTCTAATCTCCATGGCAACAGATTGGAAACTGTTTCTGAGTTTTTTGGCCGCAATAAAAATCGAAATCAAGAAACTTTGTTACTTCTTACACTTCTCCTTTCTTTTAGCATTCCGTTTAGACTTTTAGCACTTCAAGCACATTTTCCCACGGCTATGAAAAAGTGCTTTAAGTTGTGTAATAAGCGGCAGCAAGATAGGAGGAGAGTGCATGGGATTTAATTAAACTTATCTGCGACAAAAGCGGCCGCCGCAAGGACACATCCAGCGACGACTCACTTGATTAAAAGCCAGATAGATCATCTGGTTTTAAGTATACCCCAGTTCAGTTAAATTCAGTTCAGATGCTGGCCAGGCAACCAAAGCTACTGCTCAAGCTGCGAAGCTGAATTCATTCAACGAATTCATTAATAATTCAAAAGACAAATAACAAAATGTAAGTGCACATCTTTGTGAATGTGTGTCTCTTGTGTGTGTTTGTGTTGACATTGGGAAGAATGTAACTGATTTAAATGGAGCAGCAGACAAAACGCCAGCAGCCAGCAGCCATGCAGCTTACATAGCTCTGGCAGCAGCAAAACAAGTCGCGAGCGCGTGGAAAACACTCGCTGAAGCTGGCGTTGTTGCCTCCCAATGGAGAAGCTCCCATCATCGTCATCAATAACATATTAACGACGTCAACTCAATCATAATCAAAACGAACGATGAGAAGGGTGAAAGCGGAATGACAAGGACTGGGAAAGGGAGCTGTCTCTGCAACATACTGGAGCAAAGAATCGGGGAGCCAATGCTGAAAATTTTCTGCTTAGTCACACGCATCATCAGTCAGTCCCGCCCCCCCCATATCCACACACCCTTCGATCCCACTATATAGAGTTTCGCTAGTGACAAATTGAGCGACGGGGTTTTGTCTTTGGGTTGAAGATGATGTTCGGTGTGTTCAGTATACTGATGATAATGATGATGTGAGTCATGGCTGGAGTTGTGTCAAAAAACTTTTCAATTACATGATTCGCTGTCTAATGAATAACCATCTTTCTTTCCCAGTGCTCCCCCAATAAGCCATTATAATTATCTTTATAGACTTTTTCTCCCCTTTCTCACTGTATGCTTATTTTGAGCTGCTTCCCATTTTTATTGATGTTCTTTATTGTTTGGCTTGAGTCTATCTGCAAACGATTCGCGCTTATCATTCATTTCGGTTTGGCAATCCAAGTGGCGGCTTTGGTATGAAAGTATGGAGAAGTCAGTGCCGGGAGTCGTGGCATGAGGCAGGCAGCTAAGGCTTGTTTCAATTATAAAATGGCTTTTGTTTCTAATTGAATCGTGAGTTTGAGTTAAGCAAAGTTAATATTTTATTTCCGCCTCGTTGTTGTTTCAATTGCCAGTTCCTTGCCTTTCAGTCCATGTTTTCTTCTGGGGCACACTGTGCCCTTTGCTGTTTGCCAAGCGTCCCCTTTTTGGCGACTTTAAATGCCAGATTCGACTTGCTCCCGTTTCCTATTTCTCATGTCTCGTTGGCGTTTCTAGACTCGTTTCAATTGCTGTGCCATGTTGCTTAGAGCCGCGAGGCATTTGCTTTTACTTCAATTGCAGACACAAAAACAACGCGGTGGGCGGGCTAGGCGTAGGGGATGCTGTCTGCCAGCCAAATTGTTATTGCTGTTGTTGTTGTTTGTGCCGCTGTTATTTCTGTTGATGATAAACTGGCAACAGATTTTATTGCTGCAGCAGATGTCGCCTTGGCTATTAAGCTGCCCCAGTAACCAGTACATAACAATATACCAAAAAAAGAAGAAGAACAAAAAAAATTTAAATTTGAGCTGTTAAGTAATTTGAGATATTTCTATTCGCCAATAAACTCAATTCCAATGCAGTGCCTTGTGGCACTTTTTGTGGCACTAATTTAGCAAATAGTTGGTTGTCAATTTCCCCATTTAAATGTTGCGCAATTTTAATGGCACATCCCAAATTTTCCTCATATCACCCATGCAACAACTCACTCAATATTGCCACAGCTTCAATAAGCACCAAACACAAATAAATTTATACAAACAGTCAAAAGTCGGACAACAAAGAGGGTGAGTTGAGGTTCAGCGAGGTCAGTGTACATTTTTTAGGAAAAAAAACAAAAATGGCGGTCACAATATTAAAATTTAACTAAAATGAAAATTGTTTTTCGCCGGCTTCTCGACAATGTTCCAAATATATTTATCGCCTCTACATTTTGATGGCTGATTAAAAATAACGAGCGACATTTGCATTTGTTTACCTGGCAATGACAAAATGTTGCCATTATATCTGGACTAACTAAATTAACAGGGTATACTCTGCCTTGATAGTATAAATGTAACCATTAGATTTAATTCAGCCACTTTTGATTGATCCGCCCTCACTTCTAGTCGAAAATGGTTGGGCTTTTTCTAAGCAATATCATAATTTTTAAAGTTTAATAAAAGTTGGAAGTGCATAACATTGAATTTTTTTCAATGTTACTCTTGGCAATAAAAGCGTCCGTTAAGAATTTCATTTGTAAGTTAAGTATACGTATTGGGGTTTATTTAGAAAAAAAAAAACATATTATTGGCATTCATAATCACATTCATCGCCATACAGTGAGTATATTGTAGTTGAGCATTTCGATTGAAAGCTGTTCTGCTGGTTATTGGGCAATTATTTTGTGGGGGGAAATTAGGGAGAGCCGCTTTATGCCTTGCTTTTGGATACATACCTAGCTACCGTAGTAGTATATGTATATATGTAGTCTATTTTTGGCAGCATTTTGTGCTTGTGCTGGGCCTAATGTCCAAAATGTTCGAAATGTTCGTCGAGTTGGCTAATTTGTACAGGCAATTAATTTACATTTGGGCCGAGGGCGATGGCCATTACAGTTCGGTGCAGGAGCGGATTGTGCCGAAGAGAGGTGGTGCTTTAGCCATTTGTGCGATTTTGTTACATTTCCGTGCTACGCTCCACTGGGTAAACAGTAAAGGGGAAGGAGAAGTTGAAAATTCAAACATGTGTAATATTTAGGCTAGAGAGAAAGCCAAATAGAGACTGGAATTAGAGAGAGAGAGAGAGAGAGAGAGAGAGATAGAGAGAGAGAGGGGATTTGTCGTATGTGCATAAAGGCACATGTGTAGTAAATATCGCAACTCCATGGACACTAATAAAGCCTGTGGCTCAAATTGTGGTTGGGGATTGGTGGTGTTGCTATCGCTGGGGTGGTTGCTGGCTCGTTTGGGTTATTTGTGGTTCAACTGTGTGTCATTTAATTTGTTGCTATCTAATTGACAATTTGTGCAATTTTCAATGAACTAGCACAATTTATTGGAGGCTACAATTGTGGCATAACTAGGCGATGTTCCACTTAAATACAGCAGCAACGCCAGACTTTCACTCTTCAGACTTTTACAAGCATTTTCAGATCTACTGTTTTGTTAGATAGTTTAAACCTTCAAAGCTCCTGGAAATTTTAGCTTTCTGTCATAAATTATAAGACACGGGTTTCTATTAAAACGTTCTTGTCACGAATAAAATGTTTTATGCTCACTTAAAATGACATTTCCATTTAATTAAACCTGACGCGCAAAAAAAAGTTTCGAAACTGATTTCAATTAAAAAAAAAAAAATAGTTGTTGCGCTAATGTAGGGTTTCCAGAATATTGTTGTGGAACAAAGTTAGGTTGCATATGCATAATTAACATGTGGCTCCATTTAAATATACATATATTTAAGAATGGCAGTCGAGTTGTTGATTGTTTAAAAGTTCACTAGTTGAATTAATTTTGATTTTATGTCATCTGTTCATAGTTAACAATAAATAAATAAATAAATTAAAGTTTCACAGAATATAAGTAATATCTTTTATTTACAGTTGTTCAGTTTGAAGAGACTTGATTTATAAGTGATTTAATAATCTTTTATTTAACATGAAAACAATCACAATAATATTTTATGAGTGCACATCGATAACTCAACAATACACCCTGCGGTCATTTGTGGCAATTTCTCAGCATTATGTGCTTCAAATTTATTATAATAATCGAGGGAATGTGACAGAATCTTAGACAAGCGCTGACACTTTTAGGAGCCCTCAAGCCACTCGCTCGAGCCACACAGTTTGGGGTTTGAATGTCTGAGTGTAGCTTTTATCTGGCAATTGCCATAAAAAGAAATAACCCGACTCAACGACCCATTTTAAAGCCTCGAAATGTGAGCTTGGCAATTTCCAGGACAATGGCAGGCAATAATCATTGATTTATGATGGCTGTCATTTGGGCTTATTAAATGTGATATCTCAACATAACGAATCATATTCAAATCTTTGTATTTATGACCTTTTACTCTTTGCTCATAACTGAGCAGGGTTTAAAGGAATGCTAAGGCGGAAATTAAATGTACCTATAAAGCTCAAGTGTTCTTTAACGTTTTCAAGTTTTAAGTGCATTACGAGTTTGGTAAAAGCCCTTTCTAATTGAAGCATCGAGTCATAAAGCCTTGCCACAAAGTAGGGCGCTAAAAGCGTGCCTAATCTATGCATATTTCTTAAGTTGGTCGCCATAATCAGAAGCCGTCCACTTAGCCAACGTACCAAGCTCAGGCAAACAAAAATGGAAGCAAATAAAAAGAACCACAAAAAAACTGTAGCATACATTGTCGGGCAACATTTAGTTGCACTTTGGCTTGGGCTCATTGTTGTTGCTTATGTTTGGCCATTTATGTTTGAGGCAAGAAGCGTGTGTCCTGGCCAAGCACTTAGGCATTCCATCAGCGTGCGCCATGGCGTGTCTGGGGCGTTAGCGTGCGGAAATGTTTGTGGGGTTGTAGTGGAGGAGAAGGAGCAGGCGAGGTTATCGCAGGGTACAGGGTTGGAGCAGACTATTCAAAACTGTCCAAGCGCAGCGCAGGATTTGCATAACTTTACGCTTTCTCAAGTTGTTACTGTTGCCCTCTTGTTGTTGCTGCTTTAGATTTGAACGGATTTTGCGGCCATTTACTTTCGCTTACTATTAACTGGAAGCAAGCATCCCCTGTATGATGTACTAGTTGATAGCCATACATACGAATAAAAAAGATTTTAATATTTTTACTTTTCATCCCTATGAGCTCAAATTTCTGCACACACAATTATCTAACTTAAGAAGCGCATTTAATTTTACAGGGCATTTGCTCAGCTGACGCTTGCTGCTACTTGCTTTTATTGTCTTCTCTGAAGCTTTGGTCAAATGCTTTTAATCTGTCGCACATTGCAATTAGTGTCAACGCTTGACACCAGACGCTTCACAAACAGAACTACACTAAGCGAAAGCAATGTGTTCTTAAATACTGTTAAAAGCTTAACAATTTCAACTTAAAAAAAAATTGCATTTACATAAAACTTGTTTCTTATGCGAAAACCTTATGAAATTTCACAATTTTCATAAATTTTTTGTAGGAATCTCGAATTTCAAAAGTCACCAATACTGTTAGGCTCTATTTACTTGCTCAGTGTATCAAACACGAACTCAAAACACTCATACACAGATATCTGCGTGTAAAGGAAGAATTGAGAAAATGTGAAAATATTTATTTAGTTTCACTTTGAAGTGGGTCGTCTGCTGGCTTTCGTCCCATTTCGATCCGTGCCGGCTGGTTAGTCACGGCTGCTGCATTTGGATGCGAGACGGATGCGAAACGTGTTTGTGTGAGCTCGTGCGGGTGTTCAAGTTGTTGTTGGAGTGTTGAGAAAAGTGTTTAGCAAAACACATTAAATGCTTACTTATCAAAACGCAATCAGCTTAGGCGCAACGAGTCCTCCTCCCGCTGTCCGATGTCCTGTGTCCTCTGTGCGGACTGTCAACTGATATGAAATGTTATGCTTTTAATCCATTCATTGGTAATTCGACACAGACGCGCTGGGGCCTTATGACCAGTTAACACGCACAACAACAACGCACACACACTTGCACACTCTCTCAGCTTTGTGAGGGGGTCGTGTGCTTAATCCTTTTGGCTAAGAATGAATTCGCACTTTGGGCCAGCACTTTTATTTGCTTTGGGTGTAATATATCATTTTTCACAGGACACAAAGGACAATGCCAAGCGTTGACATTTACGAACAGAGCGCGCACATTGTTGTAATGAGCAAAGCGCCTTGAAATTTAAGCGCTTAAAAGCCCATTTAAGCCTGTCAACATGGCTCTTGGGGCACACTTACAGCTCAATGGCATCCTGGTTGCCTCACACAGCTCGTGCCAGCAACGAACCACGAGGCGAACCGCTAGCCGCAAACAAGGATAATGCTGCTGCTTTTGCTGATAATAATGATGATGATGTTTTTGATAAGGACCAGAAGCACGTTCACGTTATTAATGATTTGGTTGGATTTCAAAACTGTTGCACTATTTTGTTGCTGTTTCTAAAACTGGACGGAAACTCACGTCACTTCACGATTTCCTACGAGTTCTTGGGCGATTTTGCAAAGCGATTTTGTGAGCGTGCCTTCTTTCGCGTTCTTTTCGCGCTCCACGACCGACTGACTCTACCGGAAAGTTGTGTGCGACTAAACGTAGTCCTAACCAACCCAATAGCCAAAATACCCAAACGCCAAAAGAAGCTCTAAAAGCCGAAGGGACACGAAATCAACTTCGTCTCTGATGTGTGTGGGCACATGCGCAGTTCGCGTTTAAATATGCCGGCTTTTAAATGGAAGGGGGTGGTGGTGTGGTTGCTATTGGGGTTGTCGAACAGCAGAAAGGACAATTGTTTGTTGTTGCCACATGCAACTGTTGCGCATTTTTTCTAAATGGCCAAAGTGGAGCATTTGTTATTGTTGTGCTTTTGCCTTCTCCCTTTTTTTATACTCTGATACCGAAGCTAATGAGTGTATTGGTTTTCTGCAATTTCCATCATGCTGTTTTCGTCGACAGCCGTAAAGCTAGGGACTTAAAACATTGCATATATCTTCGTCTATAGCTGGGACAGATAAAGTGTCAAGATTGGGCTACTACGCCTACGGAGAAGCTTGTCAATCGGTTACTTTGATAAATGAAAATCATATTTTGGATGTGGCCTTACGGCTAGTGTTGCTTAATTTGGAAATAATTTAGTCATTAATCCCCATATCTTCCATAGTTTTTCACCAAATTTGTTGCAATATAGCTAGTGACACCTCCCTAAAGACTTACATCAAACATTTGGATCCCACGCCCACCTTTTAAATCGGAAATCAAGATATTTTCGATAGACTGAATCACAAAAGAGTCAGAGAATATCGCAGTCGGTTGCATCCGACGACTGCAACATTTTGACTTGGTTTTTGTGAGATGAGCGAAAAACAAGCGAGCAGCAAAGAGAGAGAGTTTGTTGAAGAGCCCAAGTGATTTCTTTTGATAAACCGATAAGCTAATAATCATATCACATGATTTAATAATAATTATTGGAAATGTTATTACAAGGCCAGATTAGTTGTATAACACGGAAATTCGGGTCACATATGAATACATTATTTAGTAAAACAGCTCATTTTGATGGTGTATGAACAAATGTTAAAATTGTTGTTTTTTTGCTTTTTTCACCTTAATTATTGTTTGTTTATCTCTTTCGTTAAGAGACATGCTACAAATACTTGTAATATCTGAGTTTCTTTGAGATATCTTCAAAGTTTAACATTTAAATAAATCTCCTTCGAAGAATTATAATCCTGGCCATTTTTCATTTAAGAATTATAAATGAATTGTGATATGGAGCTAACAAAATCACTACAGTTTCTATTTCTTTGTGAAAGATTTAGTGCAGTTTTGTGGGCCAAAATGCAATAGAGGACGTTGCATGCAACGGAATTGAACTCTTAGGTCGAACATGCACATACATGTATTTAATTGTATTTCAGTCGAATGTATGTATGAGTGAGCCTGTGACAAGTAGCCCTATTTGTTGCGCTACAAATTCAATTTGTCACTCAAAAGCCGTCGAAATGAAGCAATTTCCTTTTGCTGCCAACAACAGCAACAAACACAAACACCAGGGAAAGCAAAAACAGAAGAATGCGAACACGATGATAAAGCAGAACACGATGATGAACTGTTAGAAGCAACATTTTCCAAACTAATTAAATGAAACGAACTCTACAAAGTTGGAACCAAACTAAGCAAATTGGGCAACTTGTCGCTGTAATTACATCAAAATATCTAGAAAAAAGTAAGCATTAGTAAGCGTTGCACAAAAAATATATATGAAAACTGTCAGTTTGATTCATTTGGGCCAGAAAAGTTATTTGCAGGACCTGTTCCCGGCTGACAGATGGTCAAGGTTGCCAACTGCCGACACAAAGCTCAATTTACTGCAAGAACGAATGTCAATTAAAATTTTTTAATGAAATAACTTTCTTTGATTTTTAGGACCGATTTCGGTGAGAGGTGGAGAGGCTTCGGAATTCAGGCCGTTTAGCTATTTGCCTTTGCCAGCTGCAGAAATTCAATTAAAAAAGGTTGATTAGTTCGCAATTACATTGCCAAACGCCTTAAATACGTCTCATTAACAACAACGAAAAGCAGCAAAAAACAAAAAAGACTGAAAAATAATTTCTTAAACATTTTCCGTCAGACCCAGCGAGAAGGACACTTGAAACTTTGGACTTTTAATTAAACGCGAAAAACAAAAATGTTTGATTCTGCATGAAAAATATGAAATTAAAAAACAAAACAGAGGCCTTAGAAATAATTGAAAATGTTCACGCTGTGCTGCGAAAAACCCTTTTCTTAATTTTTGACAACATTTATGATGTTTTTCACGTGCAACAGCCGAATAAATTGTTGATGGTAGATTGGAAAGCTAAACTTCTGCAGTAGACACGTGTCTCGTGTGGCCATTAGGTGGCGACCAAGGAAATTTCAGGCGATAAAACTCAGATTTAAGACAGGGATTCCCTGAAGGAGTGCTACTGATAACCGATAAGCAAAAAAGTAAGCAGAACCACACGAGAACTACTAAGCCACCAGACGTGCACTTATCAGCAAGGAGGCAAGAACCAACCGTCCGGGGGCACGCCCATTTTAATACTCGGTACCGAAGGTAAAGTGTTTATTGGTTTTGTGCAATGTCCGTCATAGTTTCTGTTTGTCTGTCCGTCTGTATGAACGCAACTCTTCTCAACATCCGTAAAGCTAGAGACCTAAAACTTTGCAAATATTTTTGTCTATGACCGGGACAGATAAAGTGTCAAGATTGGAGTTGAACGCCGACTGGGAGGCTGGGAAATCGATAAATTCGTGAACTGAAAATCCATAATCCAATCATTTATCCATAATAATAATCATTATCTTTCTAACTTTTTGAGCTTGAGTCACAAAATTTTATAGAAATATTGCTGGTAACGACTGCCAAAAATCTGCATCTACAGTCACCAAATTTTGTAAAAAGAAAGCTTTAAACTTTCACAAAGAATTGTAGCAAAAATGTTGATGGCATGTACCCAAACTATGCCACAAGTCCCACCGTCTCTTCAAGAACGAGAATGGATGTGTCTTTCACAGTTTTTGGTGGTAATATAGCTGGTACCATCCTCTGCTTCAGCCAATCTTTGAGCGCAACGCACACTCTGCCGTATCCTTACGCTTTTGCAAAGAGGTATCAAGAATACAGCAGTCGGTGGTGTCCGACTGCAACGTTTTCACGTGTTTTGTAATGACTCCAACTTGAACACACACAAAAAGTGAGTCAATGGAACAGTGTGTAGAGAGAGAGGGGTGTTCGACTAAAAGGTTAAGCGAGTTACCACCCCGTGCAACAAATGTGTAGAAAAAGCTGCAGAGAAGGATAACAATAGGCAACAACAACAATTGACAGACGCTTAAACAGTTGCAGGAACTAAAAAAAGCTGCAGCAAAGTGGCAAAGTTCACACCAACCCCCAGCAGATAGGTTGCCGAGAGAGGAAAGGAGTTGAAGGACAATCCGTATAAAACCCAAAACACACAACAAAGCGGGAATAAGAATAAAGAAAGAGGATAATAATGCGAATGCGAGCACAAAAACAAATACGTGAAACTCGATCTGTGGCTGGGACTGTTGTTTAACTGTGCTTATGTGTATGTGTGAGTTATGTGGAAGCGTGTTTTATGTGCTGGGTATAAGTAGCAAGTTGCAGGCAGGCACACGCAAGGAAGAGGACATCAACAAAAAGAAAATAGAATCAAATCGCAATAAAACGAAACGGAATCCCCTTAATGCACCATGTAAACAAAATGGGCACGTGACCCGCAACAGGACGCTTTTCTCAGACTATCCCCGAATTTTGTGTCCTGCTGGCGCCAAAACAAATTGCCTCACGATTAACATCCTGCCAGGCAGCAGCCGAAGCTGCAGCTGCAGAAACGCAATGTGACGCCATCATAAAGTGAGGAGATCTCGAGTTTCGTCATGGAAAACTTTCTTTCAATTGCCTGCTTAGTAAAAAAAGGCATGAGGAATGAATAATTCACACTTGACCAATCTCTGCGAATGCACTTTTCATTTCCTTCTGCCAGCTTTCTTTTTCTCCTGGTGCATAGCATTCAGAGTCCTTGAATGACTGTCAAGTTGTGGCCGCTTTACAAATCGTTGCAGATTCTCAGATCCAACATCTTTGTAGGGAGAATAGGAAGAAGAGGAAGTGTTTAACCATATAAAAGATGTATATTCCATGTGTCTGATGAGAGTCCCTTGCAATTCTTTGCCGCAGTCTGCAACAAAAACAACACAAAATCGGACACTTGCATCCTCCCTCTTACCCCTCTGCCTGTTGAATGGTTTGCTGCCACATTTTGGAGCATTTCCTTCAACACTTTGCAATGTTATTGTCAGTTGCCGAAAATTTGAAGAGAAGCTGGGAGGAAACTGCTGCCATTTGCAGTTGATATCTCAAGTTCTCTCTAGGTTGGAGAGATTCCTTATGGCCAGTTGCCAGCTGTTGTCTCTCACGTATTCTTCACTTGCTTCCATCGAAATTGTTAATTACCTCGATAAATAGAGAATTATAGTACACAAACAGAATGGGAGGCCAATAACCCCAAAAGACTTGCCTCCAACTGAGTTGGCAACTCAACTCCACTTAATTTATGCGTTACAATTTGTTTTAAGTGTCTTCCTTTCCGCAGATACTATGTTAAGAATCTCTGGCAGGACTCGAAACAATCAAGATTTTACGAGTAAAGTTATGAAGTCCGAAAGATAATAATGGGCCAACACTTTATGCTTGGCACTAATTCAAAATCCGCCAACAAGTTGGAGAAGAGCCTCTAACCAAGGCCAAGTTTGACTGTAGTTGGCTTGTTGGCAGCCGCACTAGCCATAAACATTCCTGCACCGAGAGAAATGGGGAATCAGTCAAGGGCATCAGTTTTTACGATATTGCGAATATTATTATTATTCAGAAGTAAAACTATATGCGAAACTCTAACCAAAAGTCAAGCGAGGAAATTGTTTGCTGCTTAAAGGCACAAACTCTATCGCATCCGCCTTGACTCGAGGGGTAGAAGGAAGCGATGGAAGGAGGAACCATGTCGGAAGCGACGGAAACTTTAGTTGCCAACAGCAGCAGTAGAAGTAGCCATCATCTGACAGTCTCCTCTTGGATGTCAGCAGTCGGCAACGAGCCAAAAGGATAAGCAGTGTCGCAATATGAAAGATTTGCCCATCCACAGAAAAAGGGAGAACGAACCAGGGAGGACAATTTCTTTGCTGAACACTTTTATTACTTCTCGCTGCTGTCTGGAAATAGTCTGTAAAAGAAGCGCCAAATTTGTGTGATTGGAAAAACTACAAAACAAGACACTAGTCCGACTAGCCTGGAATGGAATTATAACTGGAATGGGGATAAGGATATGAGGATAGAAAGGAGGGTTTGTAACTGTGGAGAAAGCACGTCGGGTAAATGAAGTGTGACGCTTTGTTTTTCTTTGATTTAGTTTTATGAGTCTACATCGGATGTAATTGAATTATGCAACTTAGCGCCGACGCCGAACAGCACACAACAGACAAGTTTATTAGCATTGGATCGTAAAAGCGACTTGTCTATCGACTGTCTGCAGAAGGGGATGATGAAAACAATAACGACAATGATGATGGAGAGCATAAGACTGTTGCACAAAATGGCTGCCAGAGGCAGAATTTGATGTGATATGTTTGCGGAAAGGAATAGGAACATGGTTACGCTTTTTAGCGGTGATATCTCAATTTCAGATGCTTCGCTCATGCACAACACGCGATGAAATGAGTTGGAAAATATGTCTGTGGTTACCCACCAGCCTGAAAATATCCCGTGACATCCCGTGATATTTTACTGAACGCTGGAAAATTTCCATAACTCAATGAAGCGCCATGTTAACTGATAAGCAGCAGTTATTAGAGTTTCCACTGGGTCTGTGATGAGTGATGGAAACATAACTCAACAATCAATGAGGTCAATGGAATCGATGGAATCAGAAAACTGCAATAAAGAAAACAGAGACAGACACTGAGACAGAGATAGAGGCACAGAACAAAGTGATGCATAATGCCTAATTGACTTGAATAGATGCCCCTCTGACAGTCGACGTTAACATCGATCCAAGGATTTAACTCAACTGAAACTGAATTCATTTTAGAGAGCAGGCAACACGCGTTTGCTTTCAGGCCAAGGCTCCCAGGGGAACATCAATTGGAGTAGAAATACTTGACTGAATGAAAACGGGTTTTGTTACAGTATTATGGCGTCAGTGTCTGGGACCTGCCCATAATTAACATGCGAGTTGCCATAGACCAATCTGTCATTTCATATGAGAAACTCACCCTCAAACTTCGAAGTTAAACAATCTCATAGAGAGCTCATGTGACGTATGACAAGAGGACAGATGCAGATACAGATTCGGACAGCTCGCTTCAGTGGCTTCCTATTACAGTTTCATATCCTGTCAGAGCATTTCCACTTCCACTCGATGTGAGTTTAAAATCGAAACCATGCAACCAATTGAAATCAAAGACATACAACCCCTCCCATCCTCTATTTCTTCTTCTCTACAACTGCAAACGGAGGTGCTATGCATTGCAATGTACACGGTTGGGGGAGGCCAATTGAGAGCTCTAGCATTTGTGTTGTCGTTGCTTGTGTTTGCGTCCTGTTGGACAAGGACTAAGCTGTGTAAACGACAACTGGTCAGCAGAGCAGCAGAACAGCAGAGCAGCCACGCACTAACACGGAGGCTTACAAGGCTGGACTGATATCGTAATACCAATCAACACGAATTGAGCTCGGGGAACCCAAAACAAGTTGAGGACTTACCTGCCAGCAGGCAGATTGCTGCAGACGTCGATTGGGGAACAATGCAGTTTAGTAGAACGCAAAGCGGGGGCTCAAAGGTTTGTTTCAAGTTCTTTCTCTATTGACGAAAACGCTCACGTCCCCTGCACGTGACCAAAATGTTTGCACATAAATAAAGAAAATATGAAAATGAAGAGATGATGCATATAAACGAGAGTCAAGTTTTCCCAGTCAGTTAGCGATTTCATATGTTTTCGTGAGTACAAACTTTGCACGAAACCTTTGAAAAATGTATCAATGAGTCGTGAATAGCAGCTGAAAGGCGTTGACGTTTTCTGTTTATTTCCTCTTTAACCATCTTTTCTACCCACAAGACATTAACCCCAATTGGCTAAATGGCACATTAGGTCAGTGGGGGAGTTCTACAAACGAAGAGTCAGTCTCCATGAGGTAAGCAACAGAAGTCAGTTGAGTGCCTTAGAGAAGTTTTCCCCATTCAACTCGACGGTCGTTGGGGCATTTCTATTTTTATTCTATTCATTCGCTCGCAATAGAAACGGAAACAAAACGCAACCGAGTTGCAGCGCTGCGTGGTCAGTTATAATTAGGAGGCGCTTTAAGGGTTTTATGGGCTAAGCGATTAGCGCAAGAGCCAAACCATAAAGCGAGGAAAGTGAAGGCGACTCGTAAACACTTTTACGTTGACCCACTCGAAAGGATTCCATTGTACTATTGTGGTCTCTGGTCTCCTTCCCCTTGTCTTAAGCCTACACTTCAAATTCAATATTGTTAATTGGCGTCATGGATCCGGCATAGTTCGAGGGGCCCTTGCGACATATAAACCTATTGGTTACAGCTGTAGCCCAATTCGAAGCAGTTCTAACTTATGTTTGCAATATTTATCTAACTTGGGGAAGAAGGGAAATATAAATGATAGTCGTGGATATGAATAAGTCAATGAATATATGTATGCTTCTAAGCCTGGGAATGGTTGAAGGACTGAATATCCTACAGAGTTGATAATTGGTCATAAACCAAACGATTAGCATACTAATTTTGACACAAAGAAACTAATACTTGACAAACTTTTTGATAAACTCCAATTTGAGAAGGGTGGATTAGCCATCTAGCGTATTTCAAATTCCGTGTTTGAACTGGACCAAGAAAGGACACATCCATTGAGTTTTAGCAAAGAAACCGTATGAGATTCATATGTTTGCGCTACATTTATCGTTATGATTGTAGGGTGTAACTATCGCACCATACCTAAAGTTGCACGGAGCGAACAGAGTTGCCCATAATCAAGGAGGGATGTGGATGCGGTTCCATTGCCCAGGGGAGAGAGTAGACGCAGGCCTGTAATTGCTTAATTTGATTACGTGCCGCCGTAAAAAGCAGAACAGGAAATTTGCGCACACACACTGAAACACACACAAACACACATACGTATGTTCCGACGGTAATGAAGTAGATTCGCTTTTTGGATGGATGGATAGGTGGATGAATGGATGGATGTTCGGATGGCTAACTGCCGAGCAGGCACTTGCACACGGTTGCTTCCAGCATGTTTTTCCCCATTCCCCATAATCCCACTCCTCATAATCATCGCAGTCCAGCAACACCCTCGACTTTAAACTGTATTTTAGATTCAAAACAACTTAATTTATGTTTTCGGCTGAGGCTGAAACCCTTTTGCCAGAATGTCGCCATCGTATTTGCAACAAACAACAGTGCGGACAACAACAACAACAAGAAGGAGAACTAAGTACATAAGTGCAAATTCGGAAGCAACAATATAGAGTCAAAGGCACGAAATAGAAACCCATTTGGTACGGTTTGGTTCGGTTAGCTCGTGCGATAATTAGAAGCGACCTCTGCACGCTCAATTAGAAGCTTGTAAGCATATCTAAGGGGGGTTAGAGGTAGTGTAGATGAAATTGGAGCAAACACTCTATAACTCAGTTGCAACAACAAAAGCACCAACTATAACAGAAGCCGGGAACATGGCCGCAGTGTTAAAAGGGAAACACGCGACGAATTGCAGCCGGACATAGTCAGGATGAGGGACAGAGGAGTGGACAGGGATTAGGCTGAAATACGGCGTCAAAGAGGCAAAGAGTCAGTGGGTGGTAAATTGTTAGAGGAGAGAGGGGGAGAGAAAAGTTGAATGTCTTAATTAACTGTTAGTTGCATTCAGTGAAAACAACAGGTGGGGTAGGTAAGTGGAAGGGGCAAAATAAAAGAGAAAGGGAGAGTAATCTTCCCGTTTTTGCCACTAAATAATGTAGAGTCGTGCCTCAATTTATTTATGATTCTCAATTATTTTAAAGAGAGAGGTTCGTTTCATGAAACTTAAGAGGGGGAGGTACGAGTTAGGTTCGCTTATCTGATCCAGGGATACACGAAGTGTGCATAAACCTGAACACATCCCCATCATCAACACACACACACATACATGTGAGTTGGCTCTTTTACTCTTTTTTAGCGTTGGCAGCGGCGCCAGACGAAAGTGTTCACTAGACAAATGCCATAGGGCTAAAGAAGGGGTAGGGAGTGAAGGGGTTGCTGGTGGAACCGAGTGGGAGAGTAAAAGAGAGAGAGAGAGTAAAAGAGAGAGAGACTGGGCTGACATGTCACATGGCCATAAAAAAAGTTTATGTCTGACATGAGCCAAAAACAATTTGCATATTTTTCCACTGGATAACAACTTAATTTAGGATACATTCGAGCAACTACGACAGCGACGTCGACGACGACTGAAACTATTGCGTAAGCGGCTAGGGATGGAGTACAAATTGTTCATATCTATGAATTTATGGATGAAAGTACAATAAAAGGGTGTTTGTTCACTTGGCATTGAATACGAAATTTAATTTCGTTGATTTTTGTTCGCAACAAAGGAGTCAAGAGTTGACCAATTATTTGCCGAGTGGCCTTTGGCGTTTAAGCCATGACTTACTAAAGAACTAAAGTGGTTTTATACTTGCAGAAGTTTGATGTTGCGGCATCCACCTGGAATGCAATTTCTTTGCTGTCGTCAGTCTGACTTTTGACTGACGCCACATTTTCCGCAACATTTGCAATAGCCGTGAGCTCATCCGCTTCCTTGTAACGCGAGACCACTTAGAATGGCTTCTTTTGCTTCTTCTGACAGAGAGTAAGAGAGATGCATATGCGGAATGGGAACTCTGGCTGGGCATTGATGCTGTACAGCCATTTCTCAAAGTGTCATGACTTACTGAGCTCAGACGCAGTGAGCCACTCACTGACTTGCAGCAACTGATAGATTAGCATAATCCAAAACTAAAACTTATGCCACAAAGACTCTTCCCTTTCTTGTCTGCTATCTGTTGTCAATTAGTGGTGCTCTCAAGTTAGTTAGAGAGTTAAAGTCTTACAATGCAAGATAAAGATTGAAATATACGCACAATAAATTATTCACCTTTACAGCTGCCCTTAAACAACCCTCAACTCTCCGTCTTTAACCTTGTAACGTAATTTTGTTTTTACGCACTTATATTTTATTCTACCCGGCAATTGAGGCTGCCTTTGATGTGCGTTTTATAAATTATATGATAAGAGGCAATTTTTAGCTGCATTTACAGTTATGAAAGCCAGTGACTATAATCTAATATTATAAAGTGCACAAAGCCAAAGCTGAAAAGCCAAAGGCGCCCCCCTTAAAATTAAATCGGTTTCATTCACTTTGTGTGTGGCACACTTGAAAGTGGATTTCGCTTTCCGAACCACTTTGTGGCGCGTGTGCTACAATAAAAAGTACAAACTGAAAAAAAGCCATTTACTCACTGGCCAAGAACACACACAACAGCAGCAGCAAAAGCACCTGAAATGTTCTATATTGCTTTAAATGCAGTTTGTGTAGCTTTCACCTTTCTCTATGTGTGTGGCAAACGCTTCCGCTTGTGGCAAGTGGCAGATGCGTTTTAGCTAGAAGTCACGTGAGTTCGCTGTTAAATAACCATACGTTGGGTATTCTAAGTTTTTTACACTACAGTTCATTGAAAAAAACATGTTTTTTGAACTTAAAACCCAACATTTAGAATTTGATTTCTCACGAAGTTCGGAATAATTTGAAGTTGATTTTTAAGTTTGTTTATTCTTCTATTAAGTACACTTTAAACTTGAATCAAGTTCTTCTGTTTCTGGGTCACGTTTTTTATGAACACGATTTAGAAAATTCTTAACTTACTATTAACGTGATTTTATAAAATTTTTGAAATAAGTATTTTGTTTCAAGGATTTGTGTACTTGATTCAAATGTGACAGTACTTGATGTACAAATTATCAAAAATTCTTAGCCGCGAAGCCTTGATTTAATGTATAAAGGTAGACCATTTGTACTTAGAATGCATTAGTGGTGCCAGTACTTTTTTTTCGAATGTTTTAACGCTTTTCCAAAACACGAATAAAACACAAATTTTTTTATTATTGAAACAATAAAAACTTATACTCTAGGTTGAGGCTAATACTCTACTTGGATCAAGAATTTTCCTACTCGATTTCGGTGTGAACGTACAGCCATGTCTGCCATTCCATCATTTTCTTTCTATGCGAACTAGCTTCTAAAAACATTTCAAAGAAACAAAATCGTTCTTCAGTGGCAGCTAAATTTTGAACTACAAGGGTATTACATTTGTCGTTGTTTCTTTGTTAGCTCTTTTTTCATAATTTTTTTGGTTTTGTTCATTTCATGTGAATGCACTTTACCAACACTATGAGCATTGTACAACACTGCGGCACGCTAATAAACTTGAAACTTTCGAGAGGGCCCCAAAAACGAGTCAAAACTTTTTCATTGCCTGTCGCTGCGTCTCCTTTCTCTGCTACTTCTTCATCTGTCGTTCTATCGTTCCGTGTGCTTGTTTTTTGTTCCGCTCTACTCTGGCGCGTTTTGCTGTCGTGTAAAGGGGCGCCAAAATGGCGTACGCTGGGCGCCAAATGAATTTCGTTTCACAGACGCAAAGCTCGCAATTTTATTCACTGTCAAACCAAATTTGCTTCTCGCAGTGCCACGAGTTGAAAAACTTTGCCCTGGCAATGAAAACCCTACCAAAAAATAACCGAAAAAAAACACAACATTGAAATTAATTTGCTAGCTGCTTTTTCTTTATTTTCTGGTGTGCCTTTTAAGCTAATTTGTCGGAGTCCATCTCTGGCTGGCAGTGGCTCATCCATTTTCATTTTCATTCCCATTTTCCATGCCAAAATGGCAGCAAAAGTTGGCGCACGATTCATATACAATATAGAGAGCATTTTTAATCCAATGCTAGTTGCTGCTGGTTCTCAGTGAATTAAGCGTTTCCTGAGAAGTCACTTAAATGGTCTATCATAGAGCTCTTTGCCAAGGCAGCCAAACTCGAATGCACGTTTTATGTTTCACGACAGGCCAAAAAGCAGTTTGAAGCCGTTAACAAGCTCTGCCAGCTGCTGCTTCTGCTGATGCTGCTGCTGATTGCGATTTGAATTGAGTTTGCGATTCGTATTCGAGCCGGTTGCTGGTTAATGTTGCCCAGGCAACCAACACTCACTAGCAGGCAGCGGCAAGTGGGAGGGGTTGGGATGGAAACACTTGAGCAATTTGCAATTGGCATATCGAGAGCACAGCAGCAGAGTCGAGTAGATGAGAGCTGAAAGTCAAGATGCATTCATGCATGCATGGACAATCCACGGCTCGACGCACTTCTATGCAAGTGGTTTGGTGTCCGGCACAGGCACACTATCAGCCTCCCTGTTGGCATGGGTACTGCAAAAAATATGCAAAGAAATGTGGTGGGTGGTGGGAGGAGTGTGAGGCGGGAATGAAACAGGAATGTGGCAATAAATCACGCAACGTTGATTGCATTTTGCAAATAACAATGTTGTATTTACAGTTCAACTTAATTTAACATTATTCACGAATAGAACATAGTTCAAAATTCTATACTGAATTACTTTTTGGTCATAGCATAAATCCATTAGAATGTTTTGGCATGTCATTTTTTAAATGTATGCATGTACAAACATACGAATTTAATTCATTCCTGTTTGGAATTTTAAAATTCATATTTTAATCGAATTTGACAGCAAAAACAGAGTTGAAATAACATTCACAGCTTCTCAATTATCGTTCAAAATTCGGAACACTAGTTACGCAGATTAAGCGGATTTCAATTTGGGAAAAACATTTTGTCAAATAAAATAATAATTCCTGACTAGGCAAAGATAACAGCAGCTTTAGAGGGGGTTGACATTAACAGCGCCAAAAATTTCTGGGATTCTTCTCTTCCACACTTGTTCAAAAACTTTTAAACTGAAAGGGCGTTGCAAATGTTATATGAAGCAGGTAAAGGTCAAAAGTCATTTGGCACTTAATAGAACTTGTTTTTAATTTTGGTCCAAATAGCTCGTTGTTTGTTGTTGTTTGTTGTTATGTGGCTTTAATAGAGTTCCACAAAGGCAATAAAATTAATTTCATGGCTCAAAGAACACAAATCGTAAACAATTAGAAAAAGACCTTACTCAAACACAAACACACACAAAGCAACCGCAAAAACACGCATCAATGAACCAAGTTTGAGGAGAAAAAGCAAAAGAATTTTTGGGGTAAGCCAAAACAAAAACGACATGTTAGAAAAAGCCAAAAATAATACGCTCCAACTTTTTCTTAGCCGCGGCAATAAATGTTTATTGCTCATTGTTCAGGACAATCGAACCCTAACCGCAGTACTGGAAAGCACGTAGCTTAAACTTTTAAACAAAGCGACTAGTGTATACTCTGTCGACCTAAAAAGTGTTCATAGAATTGTTGTACTTATTCAATGATTCAGCAATGGTTGATTAAATATTTTTTACGACAAAAATTACATAAGCTAAAATTTAAATTCTGATCAATAATGAATGGTCGTCTAGAGCTTTTGAACTTCTTAAAAAACAACAATATTTATTCTTAGAGTATTCAAAAGTGTTACCTATTAAATCTGAAAAAGCAATTGTCAAAGTTGGCAACTTGTTTGATTGGGCCAATTGTTAACAGTTTGTTCACACTTTGAGCCGGACATGCAATTAAAGTTTGTGGTCGACTTGGACAAGCCCCTTGGCCAAGTGTGGTCTGACTTGAATTGATTTCAAAGTGTTTTTCGCATGAAAAGTGTTCTTCAAACTGCAACTTTAACGATACTTTTAATTGTTGGACAAGTCTCGACTGAACTCGACCCGACATGGTCTTGCCAAAGATTTGCACTGAGTGTTTGCTCATGTGGACACGCAATAAACTGGCAACAAGCAACTTGCAACATGACTAAGTGAATTGTCTGCCAAGCAGGCCAAGCCCAAAGTCTGCAGGCCTCAGTAAGGATTGGCCTTAGGTGGGTTTGGTTTAGTCTGGAGTTGCGAGTTGCTCGTCTCTCCGTTGTATTGGCAATGTAAATACGTGTGCGAAAGCGACCACCTGAGAAATCAGCACACGACACGCCATGCCACATCGCGACACGACGCGACTTAATTCAACTGGAGTCTCCTGTTTTCCTGGTTTGGCTTGTTACCAAATCGCTTTAGCGTCGCCGCAAGCTAACAATAAAAATTCCCGCCCACTTATTGTTGACTGTTTCCGAGCTGTTGTTGTTGTTTTTATATTGATCTAAAATTGAATATGGCATTGTGCGGCAGCTGCTGCATGTGGGTAAGACTACAGCTGCCATTTACTGGCTTTGCTCAAAACTGGCTTAAAACTTTTGTATGAATCATGCAGATGATGATATTTAAGAATTTGACATGAAAATCTTGCCATTGTTAAACATCAAATGGCAACATGAATCACCCCACCAAATACCTTCCTCAGTTCCAACCCTGCTGTGTCTTAATGCCTTCATATATGTGCGCGTTGTCCTTGCGGCTGTGCCACAGATTTTTATGACATTGCCGCACATTTAATTTTACAGCTTATCAAAACAGTTGACACTTCCACAGCTCCTACGTCTGCCACTCCGACTCCGGTTTCTCCACTTCCTGCTGCCAGTTTGAATTTCAGTTTTCGGCTTTTTTGGCTGGCAAACGAACCGCATTGAACGCGACACAGGTTCAGGTTCATGTTCAGATTCAGGACAAGCGGCTCCCTTGACGCTATTTACAATTTGGTTAACTGTAAATTGGCTTTGTTTTCAATGTCTCTGTCTCTTTATGTGTGTGTGTGTGTGTGTGTGTGTGTGTGTGTGTGTGTGTGTGCTATAAAGTTTTTTGAAGCTCATTGAGCGCGTTAATTGATTTTCGCGCAAAACAAAAGGCAAAAGTTTGAAAGGCGCTGCAGGGGAATCCGAGGTGTTTGGGGTGTGTGTGGGTGTTTGTGTATGTGTATGTGTGTGTGAAGCAGATTGCAGGGACACACAAAAGCGACAGCGACCAAAACAGGACGAAACGACAACAAAGGCCAAAAAGGCCAATTGTTGGCAACGGCGGCAATACAACAAAAAGCAGCAGCAAATGTGAATGAGGCACTAAAAAAATATGCCACCAACAACGAGCGGGCAGGGTTGATTGTGGTTGTTAGGGAGAGGAGTTGTGCACAAACTGAAGCAACTGAAGCAATTTACGAAATGACATTATTTGAACGCAAAGCATAAAGAGAAGCAAGCGCACAGTGGAGCAAAAACTGGGGAAAAATTATGCCAACAACTAAAATAGACAGCAATTCCATATTCGCTCTTTAAACACCCCCCCCCCCCCCCCTCCCAAAACTGTTGTTGTCATTCTTTAACAACATTTAACAACAACAAGGAGAACAACCACAGCAGTTGAAAGTTTACATACATTTAAAGGAGGGCGCAACTATTTTTATTTAATTTTTTTTTGCCACTTAATTTTTTCGTTAGCTCTGCGCTATTCTTCCACTCTCTTTTATTTGGTTGAGTTTGTTTGGCTTCGTTGTCCCTTAAAAAACTTTTATAGCCTCTTGTTGCCGATGATGGTGGGGTGGGGTGGGGTAAATTGTTGTCAGGTCAATTGCAGCCCTTTTCTCGGAATTTCTTTTATTTTTTTTTTTTTTTTTTCGGTATGACATTGCATATGTGTGGGTGGCAATGGGTTCCGGCGTATTGCAAGGCATTCCAAAAGGCGGGTTGAGTGTGGAAATGATAATAAAAGCGAAATAAATTTTATGCAGCATGGCCCGAAGGCAGTCTAAGAGGGGAAGCGGGTGCAGGAAAGGGGGCACAGTGACTAACCAAGTACATGTACATTTAAAGAGGGGGATAAAACGCATAAAATAAATGAAGTGTGCTCTCTTACAGACACAAACAACAGCAACTACTTTTTGGGCGTGCTGAAAAACTGACGAATATTTGTGAGAAATGCCTCATAAAATAAATGACTCAGCTGTTAATGTGCATAAGGAGCCATAATATTCTCTTTGTCCCTTAAAGGAATTTCAATTTATTTGTTGATGCGTTTTAAATTGTAATAAACCCAAAAACTGTTTCTAAATTTCTCAGCCTGCTAGAGGCAACATTATAAATATGTTTGGTCATGTGTCGAATTGTCTTCCATAACCCCCGAAACCCCCGTCTCTTTGACGTGTGCTTGGATTGGATTGTGAAGGGAAGGGAAGGCACACAAAAGCCTTTTAATTAAAAATGTGAAATCATCTGCAATGCGAAATTGGCGGCAATATCTGCACAAAATTTACCTTTACCTGTGTCCAGCCAATATTTACCTGCTCTGATTTTAAAATTTCTAGTCACTGCCCTTTGCATTTCTCACCGCTCCTCACCTCTCTGCTCTGCACTGCTCTGCTCTGCACTGCTCTGCTCTGCTCCACTGGCCATGGCTCTGACCCTGTCAGCTATTTTATTTGAACATGTCAAGAGCCAGGCGGAGTGCGAAAACAAATAGCAATACCCATGCATGCATCCATGTGTATGTACATACTTTATACGTTTTTACACATGCAGCTCTATAAATATGTAGATTTAAATGTATGTTTTTGTGTTTGTGTATGTTTGAACATTTAAACTAACCGAAATGCAGTTATCAAGTGCAATAACCATCATCAATCATTCATGTTCTGAAATTTGTTCAAATTGTGTACAAATTCTTTCACACTTGTGTGTATTTACTTAGCATCTGGATAGAAGTTTGATTGATGAATCTCTTTGGTTATTTGTTAGAGCTAAATCGCACTCGTTGAAGTCTTTTCAAAACATTTTCAAAACTATCGTTTTTAGAGAATTTAAACATTTTTTCTAAACTCAAATTTGTGCTTCTAAATAACTTTTGAACTGCACCCAAATGCTTCGAATTTTATTATAGAGGTTCTAGAATAAATGTTTTCAAATCCAAAACTGTTTTAGTGATAGAAAGAACTTTTCTTTTAGCACAATTAACAGTTTTTTAGTTAATTTACGCTTTTTCTTTTGGAGATTCATGAATTCTGCCACATTTCGTTAAGCGAAATCCAAATTGGGAATATTTCTTAGCAAATTCTGCAGTGTAATGGAAAATTGTGCTTGTTAAACATGTTGAACACAAAGTAAAATGCTTCAGTTTATAGCACAGCAACAGAGGAGTGAGAGAAAGAGACACAGTGCGAGGAAGAGAGAGTGTGTAAAAGAGAAAGGTAGTCACAAATCGAATGCAATTGTTGCCAGAAAACCAATGCCAATGACAGACACAATTATGCAAATGTATGTGTGGGTGTGTGTGTGTGTGTGAAAGCAACATTGCATAATGAATGCTTCCCGATGCGTGGGTGTTCGATATGTTCGTGTCATGTTAAATATGCGAACATACAACACACATACATTTGTGTGGCAGCCATTGTCCAGTGATGCGTGCATCTGAATCTCAGCTGAATGTGAATGCATATTGTGAATGAGTGTGTCAGTGTGTGTGTGTATGTATGTGAGTTGTGCGATTGGTTTTGGTATTTGTTTGCAACTGACCCTTTGATTTATCAAATGAAATTGTTAATTTGCAGCCAAAGCCAATTTTCAGCTGCACATGCGACACTCCGTTCTTTCTCTTTATTTTCTTCAACGCTCTCTCTCTCACACTCTCTCTCTCTCGCTCACTCTCTCTCTGTTTCGCTCTTTGATTGCAGCCGCATAGGGTTGTGGCAAAATGACCACAGAAAATGTGCTGTGGCTGCTTTTGCTATATTGCCATATGCAGCATTGTCAATAATTGAGTACAACAACAACAGCAACAACAAGAACTGCAAATTCTGTTAATGCAGTTTCAATTTCAATTTCAATTTTGTGCTTCAATTTTGACCACGAAACGAAAATTTTAATTAAACTCTCTGCTCGAGCCAATTAATCGATTTCCATTTAAAGTTTTCATTTAAATCAATTGCTGCACAGATTTGTTGTTGTTGCTTTTGTTAATGCTTTGCAACATGCATTTGTTTGACTTGCGGCTTTGCGGGTGTTCGCATGTTTGCGTGCTTATGTGTGTGTGTGCGTGTGTGTGTGTTTGCTTGTTTGTGTATGAGTGGTTATAGAGATCAGACACAACAAAAATGCATTTACCATAACCAAATTGATGGCAATTTTAATTGGCATTGATTGCGAAATAACAATTGCATTTAATAACCATCCCAAACAATAATTTATTGTTATGCTTAAACACACACAAGCACACACACACTCTCATACTTAAATTCATATTTGTATATCCGCACACATATACCCCTCAATAGAACGTGAAGTTTCCAACAAGCACTCAATCGAAAATGATTGGATAATTCTCCCCCTATCTCTTCACTTGCTGTCACACTCATGCAACTTCTCATTTATTTTCTTGGTGTATCCCTCTCTTTTTCACAGTGTTGTTTCTGCCGTTTATAGCGAAGACAATAACCATTTAAAAAATAAGACGCCATTTTAAATGTGATCAACGGAAGCTAGCGTTGCACACATTTACAATAATAGGGATTTTCTGAAAACTTCAGTAAAAAATTCAACTTTTTAATGGATTTTTTTTAATGCCGCCGTATCTTTTTAATGTGATCTATTTTATGAAAAGTTCAACTTATTAAGTTATATATCTTATATAATTATTACTTTTTACATTTACATAAATTACATTTCTTTACAAAACTACCGCAATACCCGGAACTGACTAAGAGCTGAAGCGACATATATAAGTATAACTTGAATCAAGTCAATTTAATCTCATGTCGTAATCAGAGGCGCCAACTAAAATCACCATAAATGAGAATCATCTACATACATAGGCATATCTTTCGGGGCAGTTTTCCCAGTTTTTTCTGCTCCACCTTAGTCATGTGACAGGGCACATTTCATTCACAGAGTCTTTTGTTTGACTCAAAATTCAATTAACGCACATCGTGCATGAGGAGCCCACAGCCAATTTACAGTTAACCAACATTTGAATGACTTTGGTGAAAAGTGGCATTCGTTGGTGCGACGACGTCCCTGCTCGGATTTCCCTGTCGCCCGTAGTTGGGTTAGGGAGTCTCTTTGATAAGTCACAAAATTTAATGCGCCATCATGGTCGTAAAATCTGTGTTGGGAAAGGCGGGAGGGGTTGACGTCGACGCCGTCGACAACAACTCAATGAAGTTGCCACACACACAATTTAAAGTCATACAAAGGGAAGGCGGGGCAGGAAGTTAGGGGAGCTCGAAGAGCATAAAGCAGCCAAATATGCATGATGTACGAGCAGAAGGAAATCCGCGGGAGCAAGAGGAGAGCTAGTGAAAACTCTGGCAAATGTTGGCTGGTTGGCTCGCTGGTTGACTATCGTCTGGCTATCGTTGATATTTTGTGCTGTTGCTTTAAGAGAATGCCTGAAATTCCGTTTGGCAAATATTTGGCCCCGATAAATGGGCGAGTTCCTGTACGGCGTGCCTTTGGCTAACCCATTCAGGTGCTGATAGGAAGGCATTTCACAGGTGTTGCGCCGCAGCTGATTTAAATTATTCGCATGTTTGGCTTTTGGCCGTGGCAAGAGCATAAATTCCCCATAGTACATACGTACGGAATGGAATGAGACTGTAAGCTGACCGAAAGCAATTGGCCGAGATAAGATGTAATGGCTTTTTATGGCTCCTGGCCCTCATAGTAGAAGTTATCAACGGGAATTACGAACGACGCCACCGCTTGGCTGACCAGTATCCAGTGCAGTCTGGCAGTTTGGCAGTCTGGGTAACAACTGCAGCTGGTAGCTGAAAGCTGATAGCTGTTGCTGTTGCTATTGCTGCTGGCCACATACACAGCTTAAAGTTGCAGCCAAGTCAATGACACTTGGCCAAGTACTATACTCTTGCCAAAGCAGCCGCCCACAGCAACTTGGCGCCCAACGTATTCGTTGCTCGTTGCCAGTTTAATGGCCGCTGAATGATTTAGCAGAAGTCTGCCTTTGCCGACATTGGCTAGCAAGGCTGTCACGCCTTCTCCTACTCCTTCTACTACTACACTCGTGTATCCGCCTCCTGTTTGTTTGCCAAGTTGCCATCAGCTGGCGCATTTCCCAAGTGTATCAGCCCACGTTCGATTCGTACTGATTCATTTTGATTCATTTGAGTTGCGCTCTGCACACGGCCGCCATTTACATTCAATTTTAGATCCATGACACAACGCATAATGGAGAGACAAACATAGTATGTCCCCCAAACCTTTCCAGCTCACAATGCTGGCCGCAATAAGCTGCTTCATGTTGCCGCATTTTGTATCATTTTTATTTTTGCTTCCCCTTTCGTGCTGGCTCAGACAATTGCACTTGATATCTCAGGTGCTCGCTTTCACACATGTATTTACATTACCAACGCAGCAGATCGACTAACCCCCCGGCCCCTAACTTTACCAACCACCCAACCTTACCTTGGCTGTTTTGTGCCTTTGCAAGTCGAGTTGTGGTCTTGGTCCTCGTTCGCCTTGACTTTACCTGAATAGTTTGTGCGGCATTGTATCCCAGCTTGCCATTTCCTTGTTCCTTGCACCCAGCTCCCTTTTATTTTCAGGGACAGGCCCACAAGCACACACACACACACACATTACTTGCATCTTTGATGTGCAAAAAGTTAGAGTTGGGTGCAGCCATCTCCTTTTCGAAACTTGGCCCACAATTGCAAGTATCGAAAGTTGCACTTTGAAGTGCACTTTTCATGCGAAAACACTTGAAACAAAGTGTTTTCTGGCTGGGATTGAATTGGGAACACTAACATGAAATGCTTAGACCACAAACATTAATTGCTGTAGAACTCAAAGTGCAGACAATTGGCCAATCAAATAATTTGGCCAGCATGGCCAACTTACCCGTTCTAAAAAGATTGTGACTAAACGAACGTCTAAGCATTATGGGTTGCAATACAATGTAACTTGGTAAACTTGCATATAGGATCATTTATAAACGCAACTACTCCTTGGTTTTAGTTCGAGAATTGGCTTGACTTACAACTGTCAGCCCTTAACTCAAATATCTTTTCACAAACTCACATCAAATATATTTTTAATACACTTTTCTCTTCAAGTATTCATAACACATGTGTCGACAAAACAAGTATAAATGTAATCCCTATGAAAGCTTCTTTCACTTTTACCATTTCCCACACATTTCAGGGTTTCGAGAAGAAGAGTGGATTGCTAGGGAAGTTTTAAGTTGGGGTGTTAACACACATAAATGAACAAAGAGCACACAGTGAACTTGATAATGTGCTTACACATTCACACCTTTTGCAGCTTTTCTTTTTCGCAGCTTTTCATCAACATTTTTGTGGCTTTTTCTCACTTTTTGTTGATGCTGTTGTTGGCTGTTTCAACAACAATTATATCCAATTTGAGTTCTGCGAGCCATGAAATTAATTTCGTTTGCTTTTACAGGCTGCCAAACACTCATATGTATGTAGGGGTTACAATCCCTTACCACACAAACATACATACAAACATATGTCAAACACTAACATCTATATAAAAAGAGGTTAGGAGCTGCTTTTCAAATGTGAGCTTGGGACCAATCATTGTTGACACATTCAGGGCTTTTGACCTACAGCAGATGTTAGTATCTCACTTCTTGTTGTTTGGACGCACAAATGACGCTTCTATTGTTCAAGCAATTGTCCTGTGCAGGGCTCAATAACAAAAGGAACAAATGGAAACCTAACAGCGAATTCTTAAAGGGAGAAGTTCGTTACAAATGAGTACAGAGTGGTCTTATTTATAACACTTATTCATCTCATCTGGCGCGTATCTTCTCTTCATTATGCGATTCATTTTCATCCACTTTATTCAAGTTTATCTCAATTTGGGTCTTCTGCCCCCACTTCTCGTTTTGGTTTCTGCACTCAATAAAATACGATTACTAATCGCTTTGTCTACTCTGCTTGCGCAAGCTAAGGCTTTGCTTGGCTTGGCTTTGCCCTGGTCTGGTCTGTTTTGTTCTGGTCTAGCCTGGTTCTAGCTGCGGGCTCTTTAACGCAATCTCTTAGTCATCCACGTCACAAAAAACACACGCCCACTGCACAAGAATTTTGCCAGCTCATCATTTGTGCAACGCTGTGTAATTAAAGGCGCTCCAAAAAGCTCGACCACAGCTGAGGCATACAGGCACACAGTCAGTCAGCCAGGCAGTCAGTAAGGCCCAAGGCACTGACTCACAGAGGACTCGAGTGAGTTGCTTAAATTTATAGCTATGTCTATGATTCTTTCCCACTCTCTCTTTGTGAGTGGCGCCTTTTCATGTTGATTATGCTAATTTCCAAGTCGACGCTGAACACAAATTTCAAGTGAACATGTTTCGAGCTTGTTCAACAGCAGCAGCTGCAACAGGAGCAGAAGGAGGAGCAAAAGGACCTGTCAGCTACACAAATCCATCCACGGGACGTCTTTGACGTGGCCACATCCGTTTCTACATCCACTTCCACTTCCGCCGCGGGGCACACAAGCAATGCCGTTTGCCACTTTAATGAAAAATGCTGCATAACTCGAAAAACCCCCCCGCCTCTAACACAACCCTCACTCTAATCACTTAGGTGTTGTTGCTGTCCGTAATTAAGCCCTTGGAGTGAAGTAAAAGCAATGCTCATGTTATATTCCTCAGCTCCTGGCCATTAACTCCACACTTCGATGGCTAAGCACAAAGTGCGACACTTGCACAAAAGAAAAACCCACACCCCAAACCCCTAATCAGTAATGGTGCAGGTTGCGAAAATGAACAAGAGAAAGCTAAAGAAAGGGAGATTTTCTAATGCGGGGCTTGGGAAATTATGGATTGTGTAGCATTTGGGGCGACTGTGAATTGTGCACGCAGCTGACAGTTTTGAAAAATGAATGGGCGCAAAAAAGGGTCTGTGGGCGTTTGGGCGTGTGGGCGTGGCAATAAGCTGGAAACAGCGTTGTCATAAAGCATCGGAAGCCGCGCGGTGCCGCAAATGTGGCGGAAAATATGGCGTCAGTCAAAAGTCATCGCAGCGCGTTTAATGCGCGCGACAGCAAATAAATTGCATTCGGCTGCAGTGCACCTAAGAGAAAACCACCCCTTCCCCAAACCACTCCACGCCTGCCATAACCTTGCACTAGGCAAAAGCCAAAACAGAAGAGGAGCTGCTCCAACAGAAAAAAATAGGGAAGAAGTAAAAAGCAATTTCAATGGACGCGTACCACCCGCCGCGACTGCCAGCAAAAGGTGTGAAAAGCAAAAGAAAACGAAAAGGAAATGAAAAAAAAGCTTGTCTTTCTGCATTGAAAGAAACTAATAAAGCATCGCAACATCATGACATTGAAGTCCCGAGAATGCATTTTTCACCTCACCTGCGCAATGATATATTGAATGAATATTATGAACGCAATAAATTCCTGAAGCCAGCAAATAATAAAAATGAAGAAGCAGATCATAAGCCAATATATGAAGAAAGCTTGATAAAAGAATGTCATAAAATATGAACTTCAATCTCTGTGCAAATATGTAATGCACAATTTGCTTAAAGGACACGTTAAATAAAAAAACTAAACTCCCAATAAGTTCGTTTTAATTGCTATGACAGCCAGAAAACAAGCTTCCCAAACCCTAGCCTCAAATCACCCTGCCAAAACCATACGCAATAGTTGCAGTCAACGTTGCTCCGATGTATCCTAAATTAAGTTGTTATCCAGTGGAAAAATATGCAAATTGTTTTTGGCTCATGTCAGACATAAACTTTTTTTATGGCCAAGTGACATGTCAGCCCAGTCTCTCTCTCTTTTACTCTCTCTCTCTCTTTTACTCTCCCACTCGGTTCCACCAGCAACCCCTTCACTCCCTACCCCTTCTCTAGCCCTATGGCATTTGTCTAGCGAACACTTTCGTCTGGCGCCGCTGCCAACGCTAAAAAAAAAGAGTAAAAGAGCCAACTCCCATGTATGTGTGTGTGTGTTGATGATGGGGATGTGTTCAGGTTTATGCACACTTCGTGTATCCCTGGATCAGATAAGCGAACCTAACTCGTACCTCCCCCTCTTAAGTTTCATGAAACGAACCTCTCTCTTTAAAATAATTGAGAATCATAAATAAATTGAGGCACGACTCTACATTATTTAGTGGCAAAAACGGGAAGATTACTCTCCCTTTCTCTTTTATTTTGCCCCTTCCACTTACCTACCCCACCTGTTGTTTTCACTGAATGCAACTAACAGTTAATTAAGACATTCAACTTTTCTCTCCCCCTCTCTCCTCTCACAATTTACCACCCACTGACTCTTTGCCTCTTTGACGCCGTATTTCAGCCTAATCCCTGTCCACTCCTCTGTCCCTCATCCTGACTATGTCCGGCTGCAATTCGTCGCGTGTTTCCCTTTTTAACACTGCGGCCATGTTCCCGGCTTCTATTATAGTTGGTGGCTTTGTTGTTGCAACTGAGTTATAGAGAGTTTGCTCCAATTTCATCTCCACTACCTCTTACCCCCCTTAGATATGCTTACAAGCTTCTAATTGAGCGTGCAGAGGTCGCTTCTAATTATCGCACGAGCTAACCGAACCAAACCGTACCAAATGGGTTTCTATTTCGTGCCTTTGACTCTATATTGTTGGTTCCGAATTTGCACTTATGTACTTAGTTCTCCTTGCTGTTGTTGTTGTTGTCCGCACTGTTGTTTGTTGCAAATACGATGGCGACATTATGGCAAAAGGGTTTCAGCTTCAGCCGAAAACATAAATTAAGTTGTTTTGGATCTAAAATACAGTTTAAAGTCGAGGGTGTTGCTAGACTGCGATTATGGGGAGTGGGAGGTATATAAACTGGGGAATGGGGAAAAACATGCTGGAAGCAACCGTGTGCAAGTGCCTGCTCGGCAGTTAGCCATCCGAACATCCATCCATTCATCCACCTATCCATCCATCCAAAAAGCGAATCAACTTCATTACCGTCGGAACATACGTATGTGTGTTTGTGTGTGTTTCAGTGTGTGTGCGCAAATTTCCTGTTCTGCTTTTTACGGCGGCACGTAATCAAATTAAGCAATTACAGGCCTGCGTCTACTCTCTCCCCTGGGCAATGGAACCGCATCCACATCCCTCCTTGATTATGGGCAACTCTGTTCGCTCCGTGCAACCTCGGGTGTGGTGCGATTCTCGCTCCCCACAATCATAACGGTAAATGTAGCGCATACATATTTACACTGAGAAAAAAAAATAAGAATCTCAACATCAAATCAAAACTTTTCGTAAGTTTTCGACTTATTTTAAGACTTCTTAAGCATGAACCGTACTTAAGTATTTAGAGTACAAATCGGAAGAATTCTCGAACAAAATTAAGAACGATTTTCTGTGTACTTGGTTCAGTTGCAAAAACACACACACACGATTGATGGCTTATTCACCCTTCCAAAACGGGTACATCTGAAAACATTCTTAAGTTTTAGTTTCCTGCTGTCAAAATTAGTATGCTAATCGTTTGGTTTATGACCAATTAATCAACTCTATAGGATATTCAGTCCAACAACAAGGCTTATTCTTGCAAACTTATATTCTTTGACTTATTCATAACCACGACCACTCCCATTTGTATTTCCATCCCTCCCCAAGTTAGATAAATATTGCAAACATAAGTTAGAACTGCTTCGAATTGGGCTACAGCTGTAACCAATAGGTTTATGTGTCGCAAGGGCCGGAACCATGACGCCAATTAACAATATTGAATTTGAAGTGTAGGCTTAAGACAAGGAGAAGGAGACCAGAGACCACAGCAGTACAATGGAATCCTTTCGAGTGGGTCAACGTAAAAGTGTTTACGAGTCGCCTTCACTTTCCTCGCTTTATGGTTTGGCTCTTGCGCTAATCGCTTAGCCCGTAAAACCCTTAAAGCGCCTCCTAATTATAACTGACCACGCAGCGCTGCAACTCGGTTGCGTTTTGTTTCCGTTTCTATTGCGAGCGAATGAATAGAATAAAAATACAAATGCCCCAACGACCGTCAAGTTGAATGGGGAAAACTTCTCTAAGGCACTCAACTGACTTCTGTTGCTTACCTCATGGAGACTGACTCTTCGTTTGTAGAACTCCCCCACTGACCTAATGTGCCATTTAGCCAATTGGGGTTAATGTCTTGTGGGTAGAAAAGATGGTTACAGAGGAAATAAACAGAAAACGTCAACGCCTTTCAGCTGCTATTCACGACTCATTGATGAATTTTTCAAAGGTTTCGTGCAAAGTTTGTACTCACGAAAACATATGAAGTCGCTAACTGACTGGGAAAACTTGACTCTCGTTTATATGCATCATCTCTTCATTTTCATATTTTCTTTATTTATGTGCAAACATTTTGGTCACGTGCAGAGGACGTGAGCGTTTTCGTCAATAGAGAAAGAACTTGAAACAAACCTTTGAGCCCCCGCTTTGCGTTCTACTAAACTGCATTGTTCCCCAATCGACGTCTGCAGCAATCTGCCTGCTGGCAGGTAAGTCCTCAACTTGTTTTGGGTTCCCCGAGCTCAATTCGTGTTGATTGGTATTACGATATCAGTCCAGCCTTGTAAGCCTCCGTGTTAGTGCGTGGCTGCTCTGCTGTTCTGCTGCTCTGCTGACCAGTTGTCGTTTACACAGCTTAGTGCTTATCCAACAGGACGCAAACACAAGCAACGACAACACAAATGCTAGAGCTCTCAATTGGACCTCCCCCAACCGTGTACATTGCAATGCATAGCGCCTCCGTTTGCAGTTGTAGAGAAGAAAGTCGAAATAGAGGAGGGGTTGTATGTCTTTGATTTCAATTGGTTGCATGGTTTCGATTTTAAACTCACATCGAGTGGAAGTGGAAATGCTCTGACAGGATATGAAACTGTATTAGGACGCCACTGAAGCGAGCTGTCCGAATCTGTATCTGCATCTGTCCTCTTGTCATACGTCACATGAGCTCTCTATGAGATTGTTTAACTTCGAAGTTTGAGGGTGAGTTTCTCATATGAAATGACAGATTGGTCTATGGCAACTCGCATGTTAATTATGGGCAGGTCCCAGACACTGACGCCATAATACTGTAACAAAACCCGTTTTCATTCAGTCAAGTATTTCTACTCCAATTGATGTTCCCCTGGGAGCCTTGGCCTGAAAGCAAACGCGTGTTGCCTGCTCTCTAAAATGAATTCAGTTTCAGTTGAGTTAAATCCTTGGATCGATGTTAACGTCGACTGTCAGAGGGGCATCTATTCAAGTCAATTAGGCATTATGCATCACTTTGTTCTGTGTCTCTATCTCTGTCTCAGTGTCTGTCTCTGTTTTCTTTATTGCAGTTTTCTGATTCCATCGATTCCATTGACCTCATTGATTGTTGAGTTATGTTTCCATCACTCATCACAGACCCAGTGGAAACTCTAATAACTGCTGCTTATCAGTTAAAATGGCGCTTCATTGAGTTATGGAAATTTTCCAGCGTTCAGTAAAATATCACGGGATGTCACGGGATATTTTCAGGCTGGTGGGTAACCGCAGACATATTTTCCAACTCATTTTATCGCGTGTTGTGCATGAGCGAAGCATCTGAAATTGAGATATCACCGCTAAAAAGCGTAACCATGTTCCTATTCCTTTCCGCAAACATATCACATCAAATTCTACCTCTGGCAGCCATTTTGTGCAACAGTCTTATGCTCTCCATCATCATTGTCGTTATTGTTTTCATCATCCCCTTCTGTAGACAGTCGATAGACAAGTCGCTTTTACGATCCAATGCTAATAAACTTGTCTGTTGTGTGCTGTTCGGCGTCGGCGCCAAGTTGCATAATTCAATTACATCCGATGTAGACTCATAAAACTAAATCAAAGGAAAACAAAGCGTCACACTTCATTTACCCGACGTTCTTTCTCCACAGTTACAAACCCTCCTTTCTATCCTCATATCCTTATCCCCATTCCAGTTATAATTCCATTCCAGGCTAGTCGGGCTAGTGTCTTGTTTTGTAGTTTTTCCAATCACACAAATTTGGCGCTTCTTTTACAGACTATTTCCAGACAGCAGCGAGAAGTAATAAAAGTGTTCAGCAAAGAAATTGTCCTTACTCCCTGGTTCGTTCTCCCTTTTTCTGTGGATGGGCAAATCTTTCATATTGCGACGCTGCTTATCCTTTTGGCTCGTTGCCGACTGCTGACATCCAAGAGGAGACTGTCAGATGATGGCTACTTCTACTGCTGCTGTTGGCAACTAAAGTTTCCGTCGCTTCCGACATGGTTCCTCCTTCCATCGCTTCCTTCTACCCCTCGAGTCAAGGCGGATGCGATAGAGTTTGTGCCTTTAAGCAGCAAACAATTTCCTCGCTTGACTTTTGGTTAGAGTTTCGCATATAGTTTTACTTCTGAATAATAATAATATTCGCAATATCGTAAAAACTGATGCCCTTGACTGATTCCCCATTTCTCTCGGTGCAGGAATGTTTATGGCTAGTGCGGCTGCCAACAAGCCAACTACAGTCAAACTTGGCCTTGGTTAGAGGCTCTTCTCCAACTTGTTGGCGGATTTTGAATTAGTGCCAAGCATAAAGTGTTGGCCCATTATTATCTTTCGGACTTCATAACTTTACTCGTAAAATCTTGATTGTTTCGAGTCCTGCCAGAGATTCTTAACATTTTACAAATTGTGACGCATAAAATTAAGTGGAGTTGAGTTGCCAACTCAGTTGGAGGCAAGTTGTCTTTTGGGGTTATTGGCCTCACATTCTGTTTGTGTTCTATAATTCCCTATTTATCGAGATAATTAACAATTTCGATGGAAGCAAGTGAAGAATACGTGAGAGACAACAGCTGGTAACTGGCCATAAGGAATCTCTCCCACCTAAAGAGAACTTGAGATATCAACTGCAAATGGCAGCAGTTTCCTCCCAGCTTCTCTTCAAATTTTCGGCAACTGACAATAACATTGCAAAGTGTTGAAGGAAATGCTCCAAAATGTGGCAGCAAACCATTCAACAGGCAGAGGGGTAAGAGGGAGGATGCAAGTGTCCGATTTAATGTTGCTTTTGCTGCAGACTGCGGCAAAGAATTGCAAGGGACTCTCATCAGACACATGAGGATACATCTTTTATATTGGTACACACTTCCTCTTCTTCCTATTCTCCCTACAAAGATGTTTGATCTGAGAATCTGCAACGATTTGTAAAGCGGCCACAACTTGACAGTCATTCAAGGACTCTGAATGCTATGCACCAGGAGAAAAAGAAAGCTGGCAGAAGGAAATGAAAAGTGCATTCGCAGAGTTTGGTCAAGTGTGAATTATTCATTCCTCATTCCCTCCTTTGTCAAGCAGGCAGTTGAAAGTTTTCTAACATGCATTAGAAGGCAAAAGTGGGAGTTATAATGCATATGCTGCCTGCTAGAATTAAGTTCACGAGGCAATTTGTCTGGCGCCAGCACGTGCCCATTTTGTTTACGTGGTGCATTAAAGAGATTCAATTCTGTTTTATTGCGATTTGATTCTATTTTTTGTTTGTTGTTTTTCTCTGCCTCGCGTGTGCCTGTCTGCCTTTTGCCACTCACACCCAACACACTCACATACTTACATAAAACTCACACACACATTTGAACACAGTATCAGAAGCAGATCTATTCTCAGATACCAAAGAAAAGCATTTCTTTTATTCACTTTCCATCGGCTCATTTAAGCGCATTCTGATTATACACCCTTAAAGCTAGAGACAAGGATTTTGAAATAAGAATGTTTGCAACCATTTCTACTTGAAACAAAGTATTGAAATGGTTGTGCTTTTCGACTTACCTCAATATATAAGTCTTTTTTAATTTTTTCCATCATGTTTGGTGAGATAAAAATGTTTGACATTAAATTTAGTTCTTTACTCATAGAGCATTACGCAGTCGGACTAAAGCGAATGTACTAAGTGATTTTTTGCTCTCGCATTCGCAATATTATCCTTTTTCCTTATTCTTATCCTTGTTTTGTAGTGTGTTTTGGGTATTATTTGGATTGTTTCCATTCCCCCTCTACCTCTCCGCAACTTATCTGCTGGTGGTTGGTGTGAACTTTGCCACTTTGCTGCAGCTTTTTTCAGTTCCTGCAACTGTTAAACCGTCTGGCAATTGTTGTTGTTGCCTATTGTTATCCTTCTTTGCAGCTTGTTCTACACATTTGTTGCACGGGGTGGTAACTCGCTTAGCCTTTTAGTCGAACACCCCTCTCTACACACCGCTCCATCTACGCACTTTTTGTGTGTGTTCAAGTTGAACTCATTACTGAACAGTGGGCGTGTCCTATTCTTCTTGCTGATAAGTTGATGTCAGTCGGCTTAGTGGTTCTCGTGTGGCTATGCTTGTCACCTATCAGTAGCTGCTGCTGTTGCTATAAAGCACTCCTTCAGGAAATCTCTGTCAAGGAACACGTGTTTACTCCAGGAGCTCCCAATTCCAATCTTCCATCTTTAATTAAGTCGACTGACGCACGTGTAAACATTACCAATGATGCTAAAAATTAAGAAAAGGGGTTTTCCCAGCACAGCTCAAACATTTCTTAATATTTTTAAGGCATAATTTTTAACGTTTAATTTTTTTTTTTTCTTTTATCAAAAGTCCTAAAGCGTATTCTCTATTTGATTTGAGGTCTTCTGCTTATCAGACAGTTTTTTATACCCTTAACCCATAAAATGGGTAAATAAGGGTATAATGGTTTTGTGCAAAAGTATGTAACAGGCAGAAGGAAGCATCTCCGACCCCATAAAGTACATATATTCTTGATCAGCATCAACAGCCGAGACGATATTGCCATGTCCGTCTGTCCGTCTGTCTGTCTGTCTGTATGAACGCGTGGATCTCAGAGACTACAAGAGCTACAGACTACAGATTTTGTATATAAGTTCTCCTATACAATGAGCAGAACAAGTTTGCTTCAAATTATCGATAACTATTCTGGTTTCCGATATACACATGGAATCGATTACGAAAAAATATCGAATTTGGAAAATGTAAAAATGAGGGTTAAAGTAATGGGTAACGATAGAACTTTTCTGAAAATTTCGTCCAAATCGGTTAAGAAACACCGGAGATATCGAATTTTAATTCAATTATAAATTTAATTTATTTATTGCAACTGGGTTCAGGGTATCTTCTAGTCGGGCTCTCCCGACTAGAGCCTTCTTACTTGTTTTTTGTTATTTTCGAAATTTTTTCGGCAGTTGCCCAGCATAACTGACGGCTGGAACATATTTTTAATTAAGTTTCAAGTGGGTGACAAACGAACAGGAAAATCAAATGAAAGAAGAAACCGATACAATGTGAATTCCTAGACGAACGTGTGTTAGACGTTCCCGCCACTTTGTAGTAATTGGCTTTGAAAAGTTGTCCAATTTGTCTGTCTACATGTTTTGGTCTAATCAAATCTAAGACAGCTTTAATTGGACTGCATTTTCAGCTGACAATTAGTTATGCGAATATATGCGACGATGTACCACGTTGCAACAGATTGGATTAAAGTCCATTTGCATTCATCAGACAAAAAATAGAAGGCGCAACAGTTGCAACATGGAGATGGGGGGCAGCAGCCACTGCGCATGTGACCACGCAGCCTTTCGTTTTGCTAATATGATGAGCGGTGGTGGGGAAAGGTGTGGGGGGTAAGGCTTCGGTATTGCGGGCTTCGTTTGTGTTTGTTATGTAAACAAATTCGGCAGTTGTCTGCCGCATGATGGGCTTTGCGGCGTGTCTGCGACAACTTTGCAACAATTGCCACAAATTTTAGCTTTGGGCGCTTACTGCCTGGCCTGTGTCCTGCCTGAATCTGCCTCGGGCCGAGCGAAGACAACAATCGATAAACGGTCAGCTTTAAGCGACTTAAAGTCCCTTGTTATCCCTTTAGGCTCGTTTCGCCTGTCAGTCAGTAGCTAAATATTATTTGTGGGAAACTATTATAGGACTGTAAAAAACTTAGCATAACATTTAACCCATTTCTAGCACCTTTTGTGAGTTATTTAATATATTTGCCTACCTGTCGAAAATATGTAATGTGTTTTAACAGAAATGCCACTTGAAAATACTTGTAGTCGAGTGGCTTTAACATGGGACTAAAACACATATAACAACCCACAATCGCCCTCAATTCGACTCGTTGACAAAACTGGTTGACAATAACGGATGGCAAAAAACACATTCAAGCTGATTGCGTTTTGATAAAAGCGCTTTTAATGTGCGCTTACATGTCCTTGTTTGTGTATCTCTGTCAGTGTATGTGTTTGAGTGTGTATGCGTTTGAGTGTGTGCTTGTGCTTAACACAACACAACACCAGAAACCCAAACGATCTGGCAAACAGACAGCTGCCGCTCCACTTCACACAAGCAAACAAACAAATATTTATAATACCCTGCAAAGTTAATTTGATGCCAAGAATATTATTAAGCTTTTCTTTACTCCCTATCAATTATAACTTTAATTAATTTGCTTGCATCTAAGCTTATTGCAACTTTTAAGCTTTCAGGATTATTTTGAAAAATGATTTTTGCCTTAAGAGCGAATATTAAAATTATGTACACAGTTTTGTGTACATTTGTTGAAGTTGATAAAGAAAGGATATGGCATAATAATCTTCTGCGTATTATCGAAATATTATTAAAAATCAAGTATAAGTAAATTAAATATTCTGTTTTGATAGTTTTGGAAACATGTTTAATTTAGTTTTAGCTCCATATTATATTTGCCGTATGTGTTAGTTTGTGAGCTGTCACCCAAAAACCGCAGGATTGCGTGACCAGTTTTCATGTATGGGGTTTCACTAACCTTTTTTGCGCTGTGTGTGGACTGAACGTGGGCTGTAAATTGTTTAATTTTGGAGATGGGCGTGTCCTCTGGTATTATTTCTCTAAACGTGCGTGTGTGTGCTTATGTAAAAATCAAAAATGTTGACACTAATTGCAATATGCCAAGGATTAGCGAAATGGGCCCTAAGTAATGGCAAACAAACGACAACCATCATTTTATGCCCTACAACAGCCCCTTCCAGTTTACCACCCATAAAAGAAAATTATGCAAATTTCTCGCTGCGCTTGGACACTTTTCAATGCACGAGCCCCTCACGTCCTGTGTGCTAAGGCTTGATTGAATCGTCACTAAGTGCTTTTGCTTCGAGCAGCAACAACAACTATAACTACAACAATCATAACAACAATAATATCAACTTTGTTGAACCGAAGTGCATCGGATTTGTTCGGCACCTTAAAGTGTATGCTGATATTTATATCCCATACCCTGTTGGCAATAGGAAGGGTATTGGCAAATAAGAAGATCGCTTACTTCAACTGTTCAGTAATCTCAATGCATTTCCGAGAATAAACAGAAACAGAGTCAAGTTAAATGTAATTTGATAATACCCATAAGAATATGTTCAAAAAAAAAAAATGCTCATCACTTACCCTTGGCTCTTCTGAAAAGTAAAATAAACCCCCAGTTGTTATAAAATTTTTAACCTAACCTAAGTTTGATTTGAACCTTCAGTTGCCTACAGGATATCTGATTGTTGCATAAGCTTTTTTGAATTTTTTCCTTTTCTTGCTTGCTACTTTTTCTATTTTGTGGCCTCGGTTCCGTTGAGTGAACTAAGAAGACGTGGACTAAGGCACGGGCATAGAGATTAGACACGGACACGGCTTAACGAGTCGAATATTTCAATTTGCGTCTTAGCCGGTCAAGAGGACATGAGCCTAAGTAGGCTAAGACGAGAAGCATAATTTCCCAATGCTGTCAAGAGCTCGTTGCCCCGACCTACAATCGTTAAGCGTATCAAGCTAGAGTCAACACCAGACAGTGGCTGCTAACAGAGATTTGCGTAAAAAAGAAATTTGAGTTTAATAACCAAAATGACAGCGATAAATCAATGATTATTGCCCCATTGTACAGGCGGGACAGTAAAAAGGGGATGGAGAGCAACCGTTTTTAGCTCGAGTTTGTTTTTGCCGCTTTAAAGTAGCTACAGAAATCTGAGATATTTTTATGGGCTACTTGGCAGATAAAAATACTGGCCAGACCTTAGACGGTCGCCAGCGCTTCTGTCACTTTGGCGCTTTGTCGCTTTGTGCACAATAAATTCAGTCACATAATATTGAAAATTCCCAGCTTAGGATCCCAGTTAAAGTCCTGTGTTGAGCAGCCATTGTGTTGAGTTATAAAACGTAATTGAAGTTGTTTTTCATGCCAAATGGTTGATTCGTTTTCAAGGGGCTCAATGTCCCAGTAGCAGGTACATTTTTGTAGAGAGATTTGTGTAAAATGTGAGCCGTAATAATCACATTTACGCTTTTGGAATCCCATGAGCTCTGACACAAACAAAAATTCTGCTCTATCTATCTTTTTCTCTCGCTGTCTGGGCATCATTGAATTTGTTTTAAATTTCAATATCCCATCAAGATTTATTTTATCAATTTAACGCCATAATATCTTAGATATATTGTGTACTTTAGCACAAAGTTTTTACACTCAGACAACTGCTTTAATACAAACAAAATAAATAGTACACACCATCAGACACATAAACTAAGCCGTTCGCCCATTTAACGCAATTAAAATTAAATATTTAATATAATTATGCTAAATAGCATTTAGGTATATTACATATATTTAATGAATTATATAAATTTTAACTCAATTGATTAAATATCGTTTCGCTTTTGTCCTGTCATAAGCGCTTGTTATTAATTTGCCAACAATTGAAAGGCATAAATTATATTTTATCACCATGTTAAAACATATATTTATTTTTATGACTGTCACTTATTATTACTTCGTTGCCTGCACAAAAACACACACATAATATGAACAAATGTAACAGCTTTAGTAGCCATTGTCTAACAGGTAATTCCAACAACTAGAACAAAGAACCTTTAACATTCCATAAGTCCATCCTTCTCCTACCCCCTTAAAGGCCGAAAACCTACTCCCATGCCTAATGTAAATTAATTGCTTTTACAAATTAGCTGGGAAAACAAAAACGTTTCGATTTGAACGTTACAAATGCGTTGACCAAACACATAATACGCAATTACACGATTGCTTTAATATTGACAGATAACCAGATACCCTATACACAATAAAGTTATAGTTTAATCTTGTATAGAATATAAATTTCTTATGAATTTTGAACAGAGAAGATATGATTTAAGAACTTCAAAAGTAAAGAATGGTTAAGTGACGTAAATTTCTTGGATTTTTAGTAGATGTTGTTAGCTGATATACCCCGAAGTACTATAAGCATTGCTTCCATTATAACAACAGCCGTGTTGGAAGTTAACAATAGCTCGAGCCTCGCTCGTTATTTTTAATCAGTTATCAAAATTTATCGCTTAAAATTTGTCTGCAAAAGCAGCGGGAGTGTCTGTAGGAGGACTTCGTTTATAGTAGATGCATACATTGTATATAAAAGCCAATTCAAACAGCTCGCAGCTGCTATTTTGTGTTCATTTTAATTTTGTGCGCGTTATTTTTGCGTTTAACATTTACGCGAGTTTAATGAAGTTGACCACCCAAACCAACCCCCAAAGACCCCAATCCACCGTACTGCGCACACGCTGGACATACTCATGTTGCATTTTCCACTTGTTTATAGTCGAAATTGGATGTAGAGCACATTAATGTTAATGGGAAAAGCCAGAGGCTATTCAACGCACAACAATATCGGATATTGGAAGAGGAAGAGCAAGAGCTGGAACAATAAGAGCTCATAAAACTCAGTTGAAATGCTATTCGATACTTTTTGGCCCGAAACTGAGCCAAAAACTATTTGCCAAATGAGCAAATAGCCAATGGCTGCCTTGAAACTCAACTGGCAATGGATATTTACCAAATTATTTCCTCCCATTCCCATTTTTATATTTGAAACTCAATTGGATTTCTGGTACTAAAAGAACATTTCGCATTTTTGATTTTCTTTTTTGTGTGCCACAAACAGAGTTAAAGTATTTTTATTTCAAAAATACTGTTTATTATAAACATTTTTCAATCGACAACGACAAAAAATTCTCTATTTACCTAGCTGCTCTCTCTTAATTCAATCACAAAAATAATTGAAAGCACAACGATTTGTCGTCCAATCTCCTCCAGGCGTGGTGGTGAGTTTTATAGAAACGTGGTCTGCCTCGCAATTAAAGCCAGCGTAGCGCCAGGTGCTGAAACGCAAGTAATGGTAATTGACGTTGAAGCGGACCAACAACATTTGCGTAGCTTAACTGAGCGACTCACGGATTCAATTAGAAACAAAAGCCATTTTATAATTGAAACGATCCTGTAACGCCCCGATATGGAGACGAAGCCTACATCGAGGAAAGCAAAAGAGAATGCCAAAATGAACATCAATAAATATTATGAGAAACTCAAAATGAGCAAATGGCGTAAAAAGGGAACCCCACGGTAAAAATGTTAATGGCTAGTAAGGGAAGGAAGGTTGGAGGATACATGATTATTCATTAGTCGACGAATTATTTGATTGAAAAGTATTTTGACACAACTCCTGCCAGGACGCACATCGTCTTCTGTAGATAAACATCCCAAACATCAACTTCAATCCAAAGACAAAACCCTGTTGCTGAATTTGTCACTAGCGAGCACTAATATAGGAGGATAAAGGGAGTGTGGATATGGGGTGCGAGACTGACTGATGATGCGTGTGACTAAGCAGAAAATTTTCAGCATTGGCTCCCCGATTCTTGGCTCCAGTATGTTGCAGAGACAGCTCCCTTTCCCAGTCCTTGTCATTCCGCTTTCACCCTTCTCATCGTTCGTTTTGATTATGATTGAGTTGACGTCGTTAATATGTTATCGATGACGATGATGGGAGCTCCTTCATTGGGAGGCAACAACGCCAGCTTCAGCGAGTGTTTTCCACGCGCTCGCGACTTGTCAGGTTTTGCTGCTGCCAGAGCTATGTAAGCTGCATGGCTGCTGGCTGCAGGCTGCTGGCGTTTTGTCTGCTGCTCCATTTAAATCAGTTACATTCTTCGCAATGTCAACACAAACACACACAAGAGACACACATTCACACAGATGTGCACTTACATTTTGTTATTTGTCTTTTGAATTATTAATGAATTCGTTGAATGAATTCAGCTTCGCAGCTTGAGCAGCATCTGAACGGAACTTAACTGAACTGGGGTACAGATGAAAACCAGATGATCTATCTGGCTTTTAATGAAGTGAGGTGTCACCTGGATGTTTCCTTGAGGCGGCCGCTTTTATTGCAGATAAGTTTAATTAAATCCCATTCACATTCCTCCTATCTTGCTGCCACGCCCATCGATGTCTTGACCGCTTATTGCACAACTTAAAGCACTTTTTCATAGCTGTGGGAAAATGTGCTTGAAGTGCTTCTTGATTTCGATTTTTATTGTAGCCAAAAAACTCTAAAACAGTTTCCAATCTGTTGCCAGGGAGATAAGAGAACGAAAGAAAGAGAATTCGGACGAAATAGGAAATCGGTATTCTTGGCATCAATTTCATTTTGGTGGCACTTGACTTCCGTTATTTCTCTTATATTTCCATTTCCATGACAACTCCTTGACTTTTCCACCTGGCCAACTGTTTAGGTTTTGGTTTTTACTCTAAGTGCACCTGGAATTCCATTCGTATAGCTGCTCGCAATCAGCAAAGGTTGCAACAAGAGAAGGAAAACCTCTTGAGCCACAAAATCCACAAGCGAAAAGTTTTTCCTATCTCTCTTGATGCTCTCTCTCTCTCTCTCTATCCCTCTCTCTCTCTTTCTCTCTCTTTTTCTCTCTCTCTCCCTCTTTCTCTCTTTTGTTGCGTGAATTTATTAAAACATCAGTCGTGGCAACTCATGTGAGTTTCAATTTGTAAGTAAGCGGCAAGAGTTGCGTATGCTAATGTTAATCTTCTTTCAACTTTGTAATTTCTTTTGCAGTCACAAAACTGGCTTTGAACAGCACATTTACAAATTATATTCGAAACAAAGAACAAAGCCATTCAACAACACACACAGCACCACATCCTCTTCTACTACCAACTTTTGAACCACACAGTGTCACTAGCATCAACTTCAACTTCTCAGCCTCAATGACTGTCCGAAACTCAACTAAATCACTTTCTATTCAACAGGACTCTCTCTTTAGGAAGGCAACCAACATCTCGACGAGCAAAACCAAAAAGAACACCAGAACAACGAGGACAACCAGGACACGTGCTTGACACCAACAACTGGCTATTTGGTCACTGACTGCTGTTCACTCTCTGCTGACCAGCGGGCGAGACGTTGCCAACGAGACGAGAGCTAAACCACCAGCAGCAGAAGCAGCATTTATTCAAACGAGGAGCAGAAGGAGGCGGATTGGCCAATAAAAAAGCTAACGAAAGTCCAGCAGAGTCAGATGCGAAAATGCTGATGCCGCTTGCAGTCGACAGGCGAATCCAGCAACAACAACAAACACAGCCAACAAGAAAAGCAACCGCAACAAAAACAAAACTGCAAAAGTTGAACCCAATGTTGAAAAGGGGATATCCAAAAGCAGCATAGAAGGACAAAGGGAAAGTTAGAGGCAGCTGCAGCGGCTGAAAAGTCCCAAAATTTTCCAGACTGAATCCCTGTCGCTTTGTGGCCGCATCCGGAACTGTTAGCAGCAGTTGCTGTTGCTGAGTCTGAAATTTGATTTTAACGCATTTACTTTTAAAAGAACGTCGCCTGTTTGGCAACCAAATCAAATTTAAACTCTCGCCCTAGCGAAAGAGTCTCCCTCCCATTGCTCATTCTTCATTTCCTGCGCCTGTGCATCCATCCAGAACGCTTCATTGGACACACACTGAAATTGGCTGTCACATACCGATTGGGAGGAACGCAAAGAAGAAATGAGCGCCAATTGCGGCGTCACATGGTCTAACAAGTTATTAACTGAACGTCGGACACCCAGATAAGCAAAGCCAGACATTGTTTCCCGTTGGCTCATTATGGCCACCAGTCGCTGCTTCCTGCTGCAGTACTTCTGGATTTTGCTGCTCACATCGCAGCTAAATTCGATCAACGGTTATCTTAACATTTTCATCAGCCATCATGAAGTAATGAAACTGATGGGTAAGTCTAGATCTCTCGATATATTTATATTCAGGGTGGGACGACAACTGTTAATTTCGAAATAATCGTTGGGACATTTGGTAAAACTTCAGAAAACGCCTCTTAGTCCGCCCCACAGATATGATTAATAGTTAATGGGCAAAGTGCGACAGAATAAATTCATTGCTCTTCATCAGGAAAAACAAACAGCCCACGTCCTCGTATCGAGGCTAGGAGGGGCCAAAAAGGCGGAGGCCACGTCGCAGTCATTAATAGTTTCAAAATAATTGTTGACCATGACAAGGACGACAGCGAAGACGACCACAAAATTGCGCGAAAACACGAGAAAACACATCCACACAAATCGATTTCCTGCTGGATCCCTTTTAAGAGCCACCCTCGCACTTTTACCACCCTGTTGACAGCTGCAAGTAGCTTTCCTCCTTCTTCCCCTCAATTTCTCACCATCAGCCCAATGCTAACGACTTCACAGTCCAGTGCGGAGCATTTAGTTGTTTGTTTTGCTGTTTTGCCGCTTGTTGTTCAAAGCCAGGCTTCGTTATTGATGGCAGCAACCGTTAAACTGCCTCCAGATCGACCTTGCGTTAGGCTCTTGCCTGTCCCTTGCTGCCATTCCTTAGCCCCAACTGCCATACGTAGGTACAGTAAATAGTTACAGCAATAGGCATTCATTCGGCGTGCCAAGGAAAAATGACGTCGTGCCCGTCACGTTGATTAATGAGTCATACCTTGAAAATCCTAGTCGAAACTGTGTAGCTGTGCACAGCTTTTTCCGGCACTTAACTGTAATTGGACAAAATGCTTCAATCTCATTATGTAAGCTCAATTCGAGTCCTCGCTTCTAATCGTTTAATCACGGTACTTCAATTAGTTAAACAGTATAAACTAATTCACACGAGGCCCAGATTGATGAATAGCCTACAAAATCGGAGCTACTCCTATTGCTCACATCACTGGGTCAGCTACTTAACTTCCACCCTTTTATCCATCCTTATTGAGGCAGACATTGGGTCATCTTCCGAGGCAATTGAAACTACGCAAAGCATCAGACCATCAGCTCTGACATCCTTAAATGAAAATCGGATTTCATTAGCGACAGCTCAAAGAGTCTTCCACACTAGTTGCTGCTCTTTGTAATTTCCTCTTCTTTGCGCAGTTCCCATAGATTCATGTTTTCAATTCCTTTAGATGCCGTTCTTTTTCTTCTTAGATTCCCCATCCACAGAGCCCGTTATGTTTTTAACGACCAGTTAACACCCCGCTTCGCAGTATTTGCCACCCCCAGGGTCTGTTTCCATTTCAAAATTAACAAGCAGCATGCATCAAACAAACTGACCCTCCTACTTCCCCCACTGCCATTTTCTTCATCACTAGCTCCCCTTACTTCCAAATACGTCATGCTGTTGCATGATTTATTTTCTCACCCTCCTCTGCATATGTCTTCTCTATGGCTATTTGTTCATGTGGAAGGCGCGTAACGGCTGCATGACCTAACTCCAAGCCCCATTCACAATCTCTGTCCTCATTTTGAACCTACGCATTTCTGAAATAACTTCACTCTCTGGAAGTGCCTCCATTGCCAGCCTGACTGAGATTGACGTGATGCATTCCCGCAATAAAAATCGTAAACGTAGTTCACAGTGTTTCTCCCTCACATGTCTATTGTTAAAATCAGAATGTTAGTTCCATATAGCGAGCTGTAAACATGAGTTAAACAGTTTTTATTCCTCTCTATCTCTCTAACATCATATTTATGTAGCTTGATTCCCTTTCCTGCGATTGAATGACAACAACATTAAAATTAAATATTGTTTACCCTTTTGTTGAAGATTTTACGCTTCGCCTTCCATTGCGTTGCGTTGCCCCAGCAACAACCAATTTTCGTCCCAAAGTTGCCAGCGACACCAGCCAGCTTCAGCCACCAGTAAAGGAGGGTTGCCCCATCAACATTTCGTCTCCGCTTTTCCTGTCCTAGAGCTCGCTGTGCAAGGGCGCGTGAAAATGCAATTTCAACAAGTTTTACTTTGATGTGCACATTTCTTGGGCCCAACTCCACAAGAAACGAGACCTTTCTACATCTAGAGCTTTCTCACACCTTGTGCTAGGAAATTTCCCTTTAAATTAAAAGTTAATGCCAAAGAAAATTATTTATAATGACTAGAAAACAGCTCGAAAATCGCCAAATTAACAAAACAGCCCTTGACCCATCACCCTAACTCCTCGTTAGGGTGTTATTTTGGCTTCGATTCGTTTTATTGCTTACTAATGCAAAAAATCTGAACAATAATTAATAATTAAAAGGAAGGTGAGGAAAATGTTTAAGCTGTGCCAATTAAATTCCAAGCTTGTATGTGATTCAAGGAGCGCAGGCAATTAAAATAACTGAATACAATGAAAACGTTATAGCCACGTCGCAGTGCCACTAGGAGTGAAGAAAATATGAGATGTGTTACGGTACAGGCAAAATGATAATTTCATGGAATCCACTCCTTCAAACTGGCTGCCAGCTTTGACACTAATAATCTCTCTTTATCTCTTATGCATATTGTGATGTGCCATTTTCAAGTCAAAATCAGACTCTGCCACTCCTTTTACCTCATTATTCCACACACACCATGTCCTCCTTTCCAGTTCCAGTCTGCTACTTTGGAAGCGGGCGTCTGTGGTTGCAGTGTCACGTGTGTGCGGCGAAGCCATCCAGACAATCGCAGGTATTATAATTATGGTGAAGAGACAAACAGGCTGTAGAAGGGAATTTACTGGGGCAAGACTTGTGAACGAGCCAAAAGTTTTACAGGCGGCGGCAAAGTTAGATCTGTGCAAAGCGCGTGATATGAAAGACGGCCAAAGTTCGACAGTGCACGACTTGGACCCGTAACCAAGTTGGGTGTCCTCTTTATCTTTGCGAGCACCGTGTTTAATGATAGAAGAAGTAAAAATAAAATGCTGTCTCTTTAATTCGTTAATGAGGTCATTCTGAATGTTAAAATTTTTGTTGAAAGAGTATCACATATGTTTTTAATCAAAACTGAAATAATGAACCTTGACATAAGTGCATTTCTTAAACTCATTTTCTTTGCAGTAACAAGCTCCCACTTGCAGCACCAAAGTAATTTCTTGTTCTACAACAAGATTGGGCTGAATGAAAATGACCTGTGCCATGCACTGTACAGGTTATCAGTGGAAAATGGAAAACGGAAAACATGAATGAAAGAATCAAACTTTAAACATCTTGTCAAATTCAAACTCAAAACAAAATAAAACTGTTGAGGAAAAGCGTTTAGCAATTGGACAACTTCTTAGCCTAGGCATAAATATTAAGAAGATAGCAAAAAAGCTGTGTCTTGTTTTGTAATTGAATTTAAAGTTGTTTTAGAAATCGAGTAAGTATCTCATCTTCTATCCTTAATGCACGCCACATACGCGTTTCTGTTTTTGTTTCTTAATCTGGCTTGGCTCCGCCGGAAACTCAACATTCGACATCTGGCACAGACGTACAGTCAAAACGGCAAAGACTGACAGTAAAGTTAAGGAAAGTAAATAGCATTTGCGACTTTCAATGCAAAGCGAGGCCAAGACGAACGCAAACAAGAATAAGCTTGATCCCGTGAAGTAAATGATGCAACGTAATACCAACCAACTAGAAAGAAGCAGAGAGACGAGAGAGGGGTGGTGACAACAAAAAAATCGGATGAAGAAATTTAATTTCACGTCTTTTTAACTCGAATAGCTTGTCTTTCACTACCATCTATGCTGAGCTTCTGCAAGGGTCGGGTTCAGAGGTCAGGACGTTCCCAAAGCTAGTTATGAGTTACACAAAGCAAAACGAATAAACTTGAAGTTTAAGATGTCTCGCCTAAAATCATGCTAGACAACACTTGGTACTTTTAATATTTGGTCTCAACCTCTGCGCTTTCTTCGGACGCCTGTCGCGCGTCATTTGAGAACATTCGACAGCAAGAGCCAATTGACACCCCTGTATTGTCGCCTGGACTCTATTCGATTTTTATTGTGTCTTGGGTTTCGTTTACCGAACTTCTCCCATCTGCTGGCAAGCCGCTGCCACCCCGATTTGTTGCGTTGTCAAGAAGATCAATTTTTGTTGAAGTTGGAAGGTGGTTTCGGTTAAAGAGAGTGGTTGCGGAAAAAGTAAACACAAAATTCATAAAGTTTGCAGAGCAGTACAAAATTGCAGTAAGTGTGGGAAAGTAGTCTACGGGGAGAAGTCTAACAAAGCAAATTGTGAAAAAAATTTTCTATTTATGCCTACAATGTATTTGCATACCAATCTCTTCCTGATTCTTCTTAAATTCCGTTATTCAGTCTATTCGCATTCACGGCGCGTTGGCAGATTTGTTCTACATGCACGAGGGAGCCATTAACTCATACTCGAGGCGCTTCACCGTCCCGGCATATGTGCACCAGCTAGATTTCTCGTAGCAGAGTCTCATCGCTTTTTAGGTAAGCCACAATTTAAGAGAAACAATAACTTCCAATATGTTACTCATCGAAGACAAAACTACTTATTTTCCTATTGGGTTCCGCAGCTCACCCATGCCCAAACCCTATGACACCGTCTTGTTGCGACCAAACCGGCGAGACCATTTATTCGAAGCCAGATTCGGTCTGTCCTTCGAGGATATTCTACTTCGCAACCTCGCAGCTAACCCAGGTTAGTCCCCACCTTTCATTCTTACTCTTTTAATGTGTGGTTACATGATTATGTTGGGGTTGATTGGGGATGAGCTGTTGCCCTCAGGTAAATCAATGCCTTTGATATGTTGCGACACGTGCCAGCTTGCAGTGGTTCGGTTGCCTCGGAAACCACTTCACTCGACTCCAGTCCCAATTTCTGTGTTACTCGCCGGACGATTGCTCTCAAGGCTGCAGGCGTATCCAATGCCCAACTCGAGCCACCTTACCTCGGCGATAAAAATTAAATTCTAATTTATATTTACGAGCTGATAAAGTTCCCGAAGTGCGTTAAACTTGAAACAGTAACAACCATTCAAAAATGTTCGACTATCTCTCTCCTTTCCATTCAACAGGGCTGCCAGCTGTCTGACTTCGATGGGGTTGCTCGGGGCTGGGGGAAGTTTTTCGTTATGCTCAAATTCGTTAAGCTGCGACCCACAAACCCACTGCCGGCAGAAGTAAATTACATAGATACGTGTTCTCATATGGAAGAAGGAGGATGCTTGTGAGTCTGTTCAGATAAGCAAAAGGCGCTACACAGTCCCAGACAAATAAAGATAGACAACTCTTGCTCTCTGTATTCATCATTTCGTTTTTCTTTCAAGCGAGACTGAAGCTCAAAAAGCACATATTAAACCACAAGAATTATATGTACGAATCCGTCTGATTAATTTAACGATGCCCTACAAATCTTTTATAGACATTGCTCCCTTATTTTCGCTAACCTTTTGCTCTGTGACTTTTTACTTTTTGGCATTTGAAAATCTGTTGCAAATTAGAATAAATTATTTATCAGCTTCTATTCTGCTGCTCTGAAAAAATCTTTGCAACAGACCCAAGAGGGGTCCTAGCCAACAAAAACTCCATCCCCATCCCCTCTTCTTCTTTCTGTCGCCATCATCGTGATTGTTTTGGCCATTTTCGACACCATCTTCAAACGCTATTTCCATCAACGCATAATTAAATATTCAATTTCCATGGAGACTCTTTTGGATTCTTATATGCTCCTCTTCTATTTCCATTTGTCCTAATTTACTTTCTCAAACGATTTCTGTTTGTTTAGACTTCAATTTCATACTAATTATGGCAACCGTTTTGAGCCATTTGACTGAGAAGCATGAGGGGCGCACAAACATAGATTCACTAACGCACTCACATAGATATCTCGAATATCTAAATGTCTGGGATAAAACACAACGCCAAGAGTCATACTCGTACATCACTGAAAGATGCGACGGGGAATTAAATGAATTTCGGCAAAAGTGAAGCCCCAAAATTGCATATGGCTTTGTCTAAAGAGAACAAGGAGTTGGAGTTGTTTGCCATAATTATTGCTGTTCTCTTGTTATATACCCCCATTATCCACCCTCCCTTTTATATACATACACACAAGTGAGTGTGCATGAGCTTTAAGCAAAGTGAAGTACCAGCCCAAATATGGAGGGGATATAAGAGTAGAAGAGAGACGCACTCATTTAGTCAAACAATTATATCCAAGTACACACACACACAGAAATGTTGTCGGCCCTGATCTGCTCACTTGTGTGGAAATATCTCATTTGTGTGGGAAGACCCTCGCTTCTCCTCTGCTTACTTCCCGCCCTTTGTATCATTTCTAGTGGCAACCACTCCCTTTGGTTTCTATATAAGTCTATAAATGTTGACCAAATTGCTTTAATGTGCAGCGAAAGTTTAGCTAACGGCAGCGGGGACTACAAAAATTACAGCACATGGAAAAGGGTGGGCATGAATAGGGTGAGGAGTAGGTTGGCAGTGGGTGGGGTAAATAACAATAAAAACAGCAGCGAACAGAAGCCAGACTACAGCTGTTGAAACATGACTTTGTGCTTGTTTAGAAACACTTGCAAAATATTATTGCAACAGCAACAACTAAAGTATGTACGAAAAGGGAACAACTAACTGCGGGTAGCAGGGAGGGAGTCTGAGCTGATTTCTAGTCAAACTACATGCCATGTGCACTGAAGGCAACAACAAGCGGCAAAGCGAAGCAAACATAGAAAGGCATTAGAATATTGGATCAGCACTAAGCTCAGCTGAGGATGATGGTGGGAATAACGATGGAAGGGGATTAAGTGGCTGCTCCTGCGGTTGAAGTTGTCAAGCAAGTTCATGATGAGAATGGGTTAGAAGCTCACACAAGATACACCTCAACGCATCATTTCGTGTCAAAGTTGGAGAAGTGCGTGAGCAATCCAAGCGAAACATACTTGAAGTAAAGTATAAGACAATCTAGAGCTGGAAATTAATTTCTATGGCACACGCCCTGACATGGAGTACTATATGGAGATTACGAGAAGTGAGTGAGAGATTCGTGTAACTTGAACAAGTGCTAATTAAAAATGTTGTCGTCGCCTCATTAAAGAAATTTGTAAATCTAACGTGCAAATGACGCGCGCAGCATGCGAAAAGTTAAGCCTAGGCCTTAAAAGCGGCAAAAGTAGTGGAAAGGGTAGTATTGTAGAGAGTACTGTCCCCCTTTGGAGCAACTGGGGTGCGGCACGTACGCTGTTAATAGATTTCCAACTGTTGTTATTTTGATTAAAACGCATTATTTACATTTGCGACACAGACTGGAAAAAGGGAAATGGCGGAAGATGGAGGGACAATTTAATGTGCGACGGCGCTCAAGTCCTGTTAGGTGATGGGTGTGAAACCTAAGGGAGGGTTTGCCGTTGGCAAAAGCTGATAAATTGCGTGGCCGTCGGTCCTTTTTTTAACATTTTTGCATTATTTTGCTCAACATTGTCGTTGATTTTTTTCTCTATAGTTGCCCTTTGGCTTTGTTTCCAGGTTGAACTAGAGGTCCTTCTGTGCCAGGCTAGTGTCAAACTACGGCGGATGCTTTTGTCTGCCATTACACTATTGATTGTTTCCTGCCAGCCACAGAGAGACAAACGGAAGTCGCCAGCGGATGTTGCCTTTGTTGGCTGTAACACAGTTAGCCAGTTATCCTGTTATTCGGTGAAAGTTTCGGCTGTCCGGTATGGGCTTTGTGTTTGATTTGACCAGCCGCAGTGCAGCACTTCACATAAGCTGCTTCCACTAGCCGGTTGCCCCCTCCTCCAATCGCCTAACCCCTTTGTGGTATTAGATGCTTCTGTGAGCAGCGATCCGGTGACTGTGCGCCCGCGGTTTTCGCACTATCCACTTGCCCAGTGGTGGTTATTTGTATATATATATATGTGTGTGTGTGTGTGTGTGTGTGTGTGTGTGTGTGTGTGTGTGTGTGTGTGTGTGTGTGTGTGTGTGTGTGTGTGTGTGTGGGTGTGTGTGGGTGTGTGTATGTGTGTGTGTGATTTCCCACTGATACAATTGCGGTCAAGTTGCGTTCACTTTAACCTAAAAAGAGGGGACGGAGGCAATTAGTTGCACTGTTGCTTGTCTGTGTTGATGAGAGGATGGAGTGGGGATGGATGGGTGTGCACTCAATGGGATTGACAATTGTAATGAGCCAAAGGCAATGATTAGCCAACTGTAATTGAAGACAAGAGTCAATAAACTGGGTCAAACTAGGTGCACTTTCATCCCCTCTGGCCCGAAAGAGGTCAAAACTTTAATCATTCGTTTTGTGGTTGAGCGTTTGGATTTTTTGTACAGCTCTTCCGCTGAAATGTCCATTAGAAAATGAATGGAAGCGAATGTGAGTGATCAAGTGGAACGGGCAATTAAAAGACTATATACCCAACAATACTTGATTCTCTCGATTAAAGCGTATGCTATGAGAGGGGCAAACGAACCGAATTGCGATTATGGCTGACAAGTAATCATTCAATATTCATGAGTGTAGTCGTTGGTGCAGCAGTAACCATCCGTAACTGACCGATCAATATACATATATGTACATATATCCATGGATACCTATCAATCAATTTTGAATTGCCGTTGAGTCATATTACGTGCATACAAAATGCTCCACAAATGTTCCCAAGCTAATTGCATTAAAGTGCTGCCCCGGTGCAACGTTGCGCTGCGCTGTGCTGCAGAGGAAATTTGAGTGGACTCCAACCGGATGTGCAACAAATTGTGTAACGGCTGTCATTGAAGCGCAATCCAATCAACATCCAACTACTATATACATATATGTTTGACCGTATATTAAACTGGGAATATGGAAATGGAGACCGCTTGTCAACCATATTGGATAGTTAATCATATGAATTCAGCTTGATTGACTATAATTTTGTGTGTATGTATATATGTACTATTATACATTATCTTGTAGATAAAAAATTTTACAGCAGGTCATTCAGTTAAAATTAAATGATTAAGTTTTCTCTTCAGTGCCAGTTATTTACTTATTATTAATAATTTGAAATTAACCACAAGAAGAAATTAATATAAATGTATTTAATAATATATTTTCAATAAAGCTTAACTTTCAGAACTTTTCTTTATCTGTTGAGAGTTGGCAATTTACTTAATTTACATGTTTAACGATATGAGTTTCTAATCGAGCATTAATCATTCCAAATGATTATTTTCTTTTCGAACTTAAATAAAACGAACTTCCATGCAACGAACTTTTCTATATAGCGAATTAATTAACAGAACAGAAATACTTAAATTCCCTTAAGCAATTATTTCCATGTTACGCCCGTAACTTGAATGCTTATTCATTTTCGATCTTCAGATTGCGATTTAATAATTTTTATCGACTATTGTTTTTTATATTGCACGAATGCATTGCAAAAAGAAGACAAGAAAACAACATATTCTCTTCACTAACCGTTTTTATACTCGATACCGAAGGTAAAGAGTATATTGGTTTTGTGCAATGTCCGTCATGGTGTCTGTCCGTCTGTCCGTCCGTATGTGTGCAAGTTTTTTCCACACCATTCAAGCTAGGGACTTGAAACTTTCCAATTCTCTTTATCTATGGGATAGTAAATAAAAGTGTCAAGATTGGGGTTCTACGATAACTGGGGGGCTGGCAAATCGATAAATTCGATAATTCAAAAACGACAAATCCGCATATTTCACACACCCTTACAGCTAGAACTACCAAATTTGGTAAGAAGATAGCTACTAGCAACCCCCAAAAAACTGCACCAAAAATTTTGGAGCCACGCCCCCCATTCCGCCCCCAGATCCCCCGCATTTTAAAGTCAAAAAAGCCTATATCTCCCACAGTTTTTGAGCTAGAGCCACCAAATTTGGTGCCAATTTAGCTGATGATGACCCCCCAAAAACTGCATCAAAAGTTTGGATACCACGCCCACCAATACCGCCCTAGCCGCCCCCAGATGCCCCAACGCTTCGTAAAAAACGGGAATGCGTGTATCTTCCAGAGTAGTAGAGCTAGAGCCACCAAATTTGGTAGGAAGATAGCTGGTAACGACCCCAAAAGAACTGCATCAAAGTTTTGGAGCCTAGCCCATCCATTCCGCCCCCTTTCCCCACCTTATACAAACTTTGAGCTAGAGTCACCAAATTTGGTATGAAGGTAGCATTTGACATTCCACAAGGATCTGCAGCAAAAATTTGGATGCCACGCCCAACCATACCACCCCCAGCCGCCCTTTCCCCACTTTATACAAACTTTGAGCTAGAGTCACCAAATTTGGTATGAAGGTAGCATTTGACATTCCACAAGGATCTGCAGCAAATATTTGGATGCCACGCCCAACCATACCACCCCCAGCCCCCCTTTCCCCACTTTATACAAACTTCGAGCTAGAGTCACCAAATTTGGTATGAAGATAGCAATTGACATCCCACATAGATCTGCACCAAAAATTTGAATGCCACACCCAACCATACCGCCCCCAGCCCCCCTTTCCCCACTTTTACAATTTTTGAGCTAGAGTCACCAAATTTGTTATGAAGATAGCAATTGACATTCCACAAAGATCTGCATCAAAAATTTGGATGCAATTCCACCCATACCGCCCCCAGCCCCCCTTTCCCCACTTTATACAAACTTCGAGCTAGAGTCACCAAATTTGGTATGAAGATAGCAATTGACACCCAAATGGATGGGCATCAAAATTTTTAATACTGGTATCGAGTATACCGCAGTCGGTTGCGTCCGACTGCAACGTTTCCACTTGTTTTCTTTTCGTTTTCTTTGCATAATCTCTTATAGTCGCTGTACAATTTGTTGCTGCGACAGCAGGCAGTCAGTAAAATTTGTTGTTCGTTTCCTTTTAAGTCTGCACTTTCAGAACAACCAAGGCGTATTTTGAGCTCGACCGTTTTAATATTGTTCGTGGGCTTTACTTTGCTTTTATTTTTTTTAATCTCAAAAACAAGCATTCTGTCGCCAGCTAGAGGCATGAGACATAAGTAAAAACAAAATACAGTCTGCGTGCGCCCATTCATAAAGCCACAAGCTCTAAAATTGGTTAACTGGTACGGAACACATAATATATTAATTCTAATAAACCATTTAAAACAACATATGTATAAATAAATGTATAAGCCTTAGTTTATTACCAATGTTTTTATTTGAGACAAAATGGCTGCAGAGTTCTGCAAACTACATTTTTAACAACGAGGTGGCATCAACAACAACAACAACCATTCTCAACAAATTTAAATATAAATACGTGGCGCATAAAGTAACACGCCCCGCGTGACACCTGCTGACTAATTTATGTTCATTAAGCAGGCGTTAAGTCGCCTTGAGAGCAGCTGCCGTCGTCCTCGTCGGCTCTCATTTGCATACATTTAGGTGCAAGCTATGGAAGGGTAAATAGAGGGAGGGGTTGTAGCAACGCGATTGCATCGCGCAACACACACACAAAAGCTGATTACTTGCCGAAGTGGCAAGGTGACAAACCAAAATGTGTAGTTTCATGTAATTTTGGGGTCGTTGAAGCGGCTGCTTTTGGCCAGATTAATATGCAAATTCTCCTGTTGCAAAAGGCAGAGCAACTAAGAGTGAGATGCAAGAGGTATGCTATGAGCAGAGATTAGGCAAGTGGTAAGCAACATCGCCAGGGCGAATACAGACACAAAAAATCAATTTGCAACACGCGTCTAACGCCTTGTCGTCGCCTCTCCTTTCTTTCTTGGCACTCTAATTTGTGGGTAGTGCATTTTCGTGTCCATGTCCGGCAATGGCGGAATTAAAGCCAAAGTGGAGAATAGTGGACGCTTAAACAGTGACGCACAACAAAACGGTTGAGCTTGTTATCAGCTTGAGAGCTCCTTGGCCCAAAACCCATTTCGCTCAGGGTGGATTTCGCATTGCAAAAACGCGCACAAATCCTTTAAAATCTATCAACACCATTTACGCAAATCACAACAGCACAATAAATGGTTATATCTACGGCTGCGGCTCAAGTCAGATCCAATCAAGGATCCACGGTGCAGCTTTATTAAAATTAAGCAAAACTTCCAACTGAAAACGTTGCAGTTGAACGCAACCGACTGCGACATACTCTGGTACCAGTTCAAAAACTGGTGGGAAGAGATCTGCTTGCAAAGCTCAAAAACTGTGAGAGTTTTCGACGTTGAAAGGCGGTGATTTGTGTGAGCGTGGTATCCAAAATTTTTTATACAAAACTTTGGAGCTCAACGCCAGCTAACTTTCCAGCAAATTTGGTATCTCAAAACCTTAAGGGAGAGAGACGATTTCAATTTTGCAATGCGAGGGGTGGCTGATGGATGGCGGATGGGATATGCGTTGCCGAAAAATTTATTATGTCGGCGCCTATCATTTCACCAATTTTGGTGGCTGAAGCTCAGAAGAGAGGCGTGTCCGATTGCAATATGCGTGGGGCAAGGGGGTGAAAGGTGTGGCCGTCACCATTTTTGATGCACGTTTTTAAGGGACACGAGTATATACCGTTTTATCAATTTTGGTATCTCTAGCTGTAAGGATATAGGAAGTATTAAGTTTTATCGATTTTGAGTTATCGATTTAATCGTCTGTAGCTTCAAGGATTCAATCAATTGCATTCACACAGACGGACGAACATTGCACAAAACCAGTATACTCTTTACCTTCGGAATCGAATGTAACAAATAAGAGACATAAGAAGAGCTTTAATCTCATGTCTATAGCTCTTATATCGTTCTCATCAAGGTCGGGGCGCTCTTACAGACGGACAAACACACATACGGACACATTCCCAAAAGCATAATAATCTTTTTCAGATAACGGGTTCAGGGTATAATAACGAGTGACAGAAAAGGCTTAAGGGATCCCAGCTACCAACTCTAGACACAGAAAATGAAAGACAGAAGGATAGAGACGGATACGGAGAAAGTGAGACAGCTGGTCTGGCATTCAGTCAATTCAGTAAATGTTGTTGTTTTTTTGTTTATGTAGTTGTGTGGCTGTTGCTCAAACTTATTATTACACGTTCACTGTGATGAAACTGGGAATTGAGCCCTGAACACCGCGATTGGGATTGCGTTGGGCTGATTTTGCATTGGAAAAGGAATTAAAGGGGTTTACCCACAGCTACAAGGCCACTAACGTTTTTGGCATGGCTACTGGAATGTTACGCCTCTTTGGCCTTGGCCATTGTTCAGCTTTGGTTCGCTTGTATCCGTAGAATGCTGTTGTTAGTGCTGCGTATTTCGTGCTTAAACATGGCGACATCGGTTTATCACCCAGGCGGTCTTAAGTCAAGCCCATTTTGAAATTTTTTTGGTATAGTTCCTAATATTTCGTTCTTGAAACTTATACGCAGTCAATAAAATGTTTATGATTCGGTACAAGTAGAACTATGGGAATATTTGTCAAAAATATGGTGTAAATATCAGGAAACCTTATTAGTATGATTTGTTTTGGACAAAATCATTTTTTGTAAAGCATTTAATAATTACGAAAATAAAGCAATGTTTTACATGAAACTATTATAAAACCCTGACTAGCTGCCAACTTTTAAGGCAACCCACTTTAAAGTGCTCACCACGTAGTCAGTCAGCTTTGCAATTGCAGCTTGTTGGGGGTAGTGGTTTCGGTTCGGCACTGCCAACCCACTGGTGTAGGTTGAAGGAGGGTAGAGAATGTGCAGTGTGGTTTGTCAGCTTGGCGCTCTGATGATGGAGTGCGGCATTGTTGCATTTTAATTGAAATTTCTTTGTGAACTTGCCGTAACAACAACAACAACAACAACAAGACTAACGAGGAAGCAGAACAGTGACAACAGCAGCAACAACAACAACGTGTCGTCAGCAATCACACAGCGCAACAACGAAAATAACAACAACAGCAACAACTACAAAAAAGAGGAGAACGCGAACAACGCCAAAGTAGCAATAATAATGAATGAATAAAACGAATAACAACAGCAGCAACAACAATTTTTATGTGCTTTTATTGCTATGCTTTGTTGTTGTTGTTGCCGCTGCTGCTGTTGTTGGTGTGTTGCAGCTGTCCATTGGCGTTGTGCTTTAGCATATCGAGGGGAGACCTATAGGGGGTGTTATGGGTTGAGGTACGGCGTCGGTAACGCTCGCATTTTTGCGGCATAACGCAAATACATACAATAATAATAATAATAATAAATTTCGCATATTGCTGCCTGCTTCAGCTATTATTTTTCATAAGTGAAACTGTTGTCAATGTTGGGATGTTGCTGCTGCTGTTGTGGTTACTGTTTCTGTTGTTGGTGTTGTTGCTGCTATTCTTGTTGCTTGGTTTTTTGTCACAGCTTTATTGTTTTACCACCCACCAGACTGAATGCCTGGCATTGCGGTCACTTTATTGTTTGCCGGATATGGCAAACAACAGTTGCAAGCTCAAAAAACCAGGCCAGAAGCGCGGTCGCTAGACTCACAGAGGTGGAAAGAAGGTAAAAGGGAGACAGTAAGAGAAAGGGTGACTGCATGGCAACCACGTAATTTGCCGTCTGATGAAGATTTACGACATGAAAGCCGCAAAATAAACGCCGAAAACACAAACACACATAAAGCAAAAATCCAATAGACTAGAGGGAGAAAAACACTACCCCTTTCCACACACCCTAAATGATGGATGTGCTGCGGCTTAGCAAAGACAGCAACGCTATCGAGCCTGAGCTGAGCTGAGCCGGCTGTTTCCTCCAAGTAGGCAGAGCTAGCTGCTAGCGATTTATGTAAATTAAGCAACAAAATGAACAGATTTGTCTTGTGTTTATTAGCCAGGCTTTAGCCAAAAGTGTTTTGGCCATAACTCACACTCATCCAATGCCAATTGCAACTGGACCCAGGAGACACTGGCCCAAGCTTAAGTAAAAGACATCTTGATGAAAACGAATTTTTAACAAAGTTCTCCACTCAAATGAGTGGGCGTCAAACGCCCACAAAAACCAGGCACATATGTAGCGACAAAGTATCTGCTTCTAATGGCAACCCTATAAGCCCGTCAAGCGAAATAGAAGAGTGAGAGAGAGATGGGGAGAGAAGCTGATTAGGAACACAGCTCCTCCTTATCCCACTACTTTGTGTGCTTATGAATACTTTGTCCAATAAATAATTCATGCTGCAAGTAAGTTGTACGCCCGGAAATGCCACCCAGAGTGTAGCTCGAGTGGCCAACTGGGCGTGCACCCTGCGGATGTGGATGATTGTGAATGATGGGATGGAATGCGAGTGCGTAGAGAGAGAGGAGGATTCTAGAAGGAGTGTATTCGCATAGAAAGCGGAAATGTAATGCAATTCACAAGACGAAATGAACGGTTTAAGGAGCCTGGAAATCAACCTAAGTAGATAAAGGACTACACATGTATCCAAGTCGGAAGGATTACTAAGAACATGAAAGGGGAGGAGGTTGGGGGGTATGGTGTATGGTGTATGGTGTACAGAATTTAAACTAAATCAATTATGTTCAACGCATTCCAAATAGAAATTAAGACCCTTATTGCAATTGTTCAAAACTTGCATTGTATACGATATGCTCCAAAACGAAGAGGCATGGAGAATCCATTAATGCGATACAAAACAATTCAAAATTTATAATATGTATACACTGATTAAGGTAATATTAAGACAGATATTAAGTTTGAATGCATTTGAATTGAGTATTCGCTATTCTAGGATTTCATTTTTGATTTTAAATGAGTATAAAAAACATAGTGGCGCATAGTTAATTTTGGCTAAGCCAAGACTATGATACCCTTCACACAGCCAAATCAATGCTCCCCCCTCTTATTTATGTTTCTGTGCAGTTGTTGGTAATTTACTTGTTCGTGTGCGACAACAACAACAATTTGACATGTAGGTACTTGAAAGTGCACGACAGAGACAACAATTGATAGTACGATATGGTCAATTTGTATGGTAGCTATGTCGTAGAATGCTCCGAGCGGGATGAAATTTCATAGTGAACAAACCGACTGATCAAGCATCGTGAAGTTCATCAGATCGTTCAGCAGTTGCCGAATCGTGTGATAGCATTGTATGTGCTAGTCGTAGATCCGACGGAGAATTCATAGTGACAACCACTGATCAGCATGTGAAGGTCATCAGACGTTCAGCGTTGGCCGGTAATCGTGCTGAAACAGACAGACGGACAGACGGACGGACGGACGGAAATCAATTCCTGAGCTCGTCCTGATCATTTTGATATATAGTTTATGGGGTTCCCATCATTCCTTTAAGGCGTTACAGATTCATGACAAAGTCAATATACCCTGTTTCACATGTGTGAAGGGTATAATAACTAAGTAATTATTTAGTTAATAATTAAGTTAATAGCTATAAATAATTATATCAAGTACACAGATTCTTTATCGAGTATAGCTCCAGAAATACAGCAAACAAGTACGAAAATTCTTGATTCAAGTACCAATAAGTCTTAAAGAAACTTTTTTTTTGGCTTTTAAAAAAGGATTTCATATGAATACATTTTTTATTTTTTTTCACAACAGCCTTTAATTATCATAAAAATGCGAAATAAGCTGAGCCTTATCAAGATCATGTTACATTAACATAACCTACAGAAGAAATGTGTTGGGAAAAAGATCAAAAGTTAAGGCATCCGTCGCCTTAAAATAATATAAATAAATAGGAAAGTATATAATGGTTTGATCAAATTTCTTATAAAATCACATCACAGAAAAACTTGATGCAAGTTTAAAGTGTACTTAATAGAAGAAGATGAAGAAAAAACGTACGTGAATCAAGAACTAAATTTTCGAATTCAATAATTCTTTACTTAGTGAGAAATCAAGCTCGAAATGTTGGGCTTTAACTACGGAATTCTTGATTACTTTTAGCCGTGTATAAATACCTAAGTGATAAATTTAATATTAAAATTAACTTTTTATGTTCAAATTTTGATTGCTTTCAAAATTTATATGTGAATCCCAAGTGATTGTACCGCCGGCTTAATAATAAATTCATTGGATTCTTTTTATTATCACACCTTAATCATTGAATAACTATACACAAGTAATGTCCGGGAGTACGTCTATGTGTATGCATGTGTGTACGGCTATACATATCTATAAATTAGATAAAATGTTTATTTAAATAAACAACATACATTTGGCTAGTTGAGTTCTTTTAGTAAATCGATTTAAGCAAGTGGAGAGCTTAGTTAGTAGCTAAACACTTAGATTGGCTAAATTCAATGAGGTACACAGACGTTCGAGAGAGACTAGGACTACAGTAGCAGGATGAGCGCATGGCCGGCATGCCTCTTATATAGCATGAGCGATATGTTAACCAGGAATGGAGCAGCAAGGTAAAAGATGTGCGTTCCAATGCCCGTTGCCTCGCGATTAAAGATGCCCGAGGCGCCGCCACGCCCCGTATTGCAGAAGGACTCCTCGCAGCAGGATGTGCAGGCATAGAGCTTGGTCCGCTCACCAATAACAATGCAGCCAGGCTCACAGTTGGCAGCGCATCGACGATCCAGTGACCACATCTTGGGTGAACTGGTCGAGTTTTCAGTGCTGGTGGTGTACGAGAATCTCTTGACCTAAATGGTGCATAGAACAAATAATGTAAAAATAAAAACCATGTAAAAAATATATTAATAAATTTACAATGTACATGTTCCATTCATTCTTACCATACAAATAAATTCCTCGCCTTGGCACTTCTTCATAAGTGTGGTATCATTGCGCTCTATGACATCCACACAGGCTGGGCCAACATCCATTGTATCGCAGGCATAGCACCAGAGTTTATTTACCCGCTCTATGGCTGCCGCCGTGCGATGAATATGCCCGCTGTTCGTTAGCGAGGTATGCAGGCTGACTGATGAACTGGGACCCGATCCTGGCGAGCTGGTTCCCGTGCCAGTCACTGGCCAAATAGAGATGTAGTAAGTACATTTGTTTATTGATTTTCCAGTCAGAAAGTATGAAGGTCGGCACGGCACACTTACCGTTATTAACGCAGGCAGTGAACACAATAGAACAGGAGGTTAACACAAAATACGCGAGCGTCAGCAGAGCTCTGGACATGATGTGGCCGCCAACTGGGCCGATTGTAGTTTTCCAAGCCAGCTAAGCAACTAATTTTGTAGACCTGTGCAGCCGCTGATAAACTTTTGTTTATATGCAAAACCATCAACTGATACTTGAGTGCAAAAGAAAGCAGAATAAACCCACATGACAAGACATGCGCACTGCAAGTAATCTAAAAACAAAGGTTGGCAGCCCCAATTTTCTGCTCTTAGCGAAGACACAAACCCACGAACAGTTCAGAATGGAGTACCGCTTTGCATGCTTACAATTTTTTTTTTTCTTGTGATTTTATTAATAACGAAATATAATATATATTGGTGCCAACATAGAAATTTTGAAATCTAAGAAATTATTAAAATTGAGGTAATTCAATAGAGACGCAAATACTGCAGTGCCTGGCGACTTTGCATGGGATATAGTTCGCCAATGTTGTACATGAGATCAACAATGTGAGTCGGGCGCAGCATGCGCCAGGGCATAAACTTGAGTGTCTTTTTGTCGCAGTGTATGTCCTTTTCCAGTTCCAGCGGCAGCGGTACTTCATTGAACAGCACACGTCCATCTACGCTGCGTTGCAGGGTGCAAGGCAAACCGATCTGATCGGCGAAGCACTTGAAGAGAATTGCACGCTCAAACTGACAGCCGCTGTTCACCTCGCCAATGGGAATAAAGTTGGTATGATAGACATTGCGCAGTTCGTCTAGATGGCAGCGTACTGTGTGACGTGAGCACTCCTCGGTGGTATTCAGGTCAAGGATCTTGATATCTAAGCCCATAACGCTGTTCACCGCCTCGGCAATGATCTTACTTCGTTTGGCCACGTTCTCAAAGTCAATGCTGCGCCTGATTTTATCAGGATTCTCTACAAGACCGTTAAGCTGGGGGCGACAGGTAAATCAATGAAAACAGCTAGTCGGGCATGTTTGACAAGATCTTGATACCCACTGCCAAAGTCTCATTTAGGGCCTCCAGAAATTCAGGTAACTTTTGGTCGCCGGGTCGTTTGCAGTAGGCCCATTTTTGGTCGCCGATGATATCGCTTTCATGCAGACAAGCTGGTGACACACAGATCAAATCCTTCTCATCCGCTGTGGGTCGCTCAAAGTTAACCACAAGCACTGGGTCCAATGGTGAACAGTCCTGCCGCAAAATATCCTGAAAGCAGCGAAAGTCTTCAAACTTGCGTTTAGACACATAGAAATCCTTTCCAGCGGTTATGTCTGTAAAGCCCAAACAATTACGAATGCAGAACTTCATGGTGGGACACTTGGCCAGAATGCTTTCAATAGCCGGACCCCAAGTGAATACACAAAACGCATGCTTCTGGAACAGCATCAGTCTGCAGGCAAAAAAATTATTATAAAAAAGCACCTAATTTAATAATATACACACTTACACCTCAAGAATTCCACGATCGATGTATGTGTCCACGAACTCCTTAAAACGTGTGGTCTGTAGTATAAAGTTGGTTACAGCTGTCTTAACCAGATTCGAGAGAGATTTCAGGGCGCGTTTTATTGAGGATACTATATAGTTATTTAGCAGAACCTCACGAACGGGCTCCTCGTCAATGATGGTGCACAGACAACGGAATATATTATGTACCAGTATGGAGTGAGCATAGGAGTGCTGTAAGAAAGAATACATAAATAAATTAATAATTGAGATCGATTATGTACTGATATAACCATAAGTAATTGTGCGATCTGCTCCGTAAGTGGTGTATATTGACCCAAAACCGTGCGATACTCATCATTTTGTGCCAAAGTCTCGATAATCGCCAGCAACGACAAAATAAGATCTATCGATAAATCTGGTAAACCCTGCTGTATGGTCCCTGCCAGTTTCTCAGCGATGTCCATCGATATTAACTGGTCAGCCGTGGTGCGGAAGGAGGCGACTAAGAGATTCCCAAGGAACTCGGCTGCCTGTTCTCGGGTTTTAATGGAAACCTCCAGCGCTCGCACCAGGCTGACGAGCCGCAAAAGTACCCCATTATCATACTCAGCGACAACGGTGCGCAACGCCTCCGGATGAACAATCATGCGATTTAGACCCATGATGACGAATGGTGATGGCTCCGGATTGCTTTTCATCAGACAGTTAAGAAACATCTCAGTTATATTGGCATTGTGGATTCGTCCCAGATAGCTTTGGTATTTGGCAGCCTCGGCAAATATGGAAATAACGGTGCATACGACTTCAGGCTCCAGAACTTCGATCTCTTCCCTTAAATGCTCGACCATCAATTCAAAAAGATTCTGCTCAAAGAATAGCTTCGTCATTTTCTCAGAACGCAACGCCGTTGCAAGCACTTCAATAATGTCAAGAGCGTCGGGTGCCTTAGGATTCGAACAGAAAGCTTTGACCAGCTGCTGTAGCACAAAAAAGCAACGATGCATAGGCTCAAAGACACTATCCTCGCTGGTGTCGGGTAAAAGGATTTTCAGTACCTTTATGGCAGCCAGACGGATCTCCAGAAAATCGTTGGTCAGCTCACAAATAATGCGATCGATAGGAAATCCCGGTTGTTTGGTAAACTCTAGCATTTCCTCGGCACTTTGAACCTGTAGAATTTTATGTAATGCCTCAATAGAATTGACCACAGTATCCGGATTATCCGAACTAATAAAAATATTTTTAAATTTCTCCAGAAATTCAACATTTTCGATAATACTCTGAGCAACTTTTGGATCGCGCAAACACAGATTAACTATATACGTTAGATATTCGATGCAAAACTCATCGTTCTCCTTGGAATAGAACCTGAAGCACACATCAAGTAGCAGTGTCGTCTTTTCCGTTTCAAATTCTTCAAGTTCTGTGCGATCCATCATCGTAGTGACAAGGTACAAGGCGAAACGACGGATAATCACATTATCCGCGTTGATAAAAATTTCCTTGTTTATAAGTAAATCCAATAACTCATTTTGCTTTAGCTCCTCAATATTGTCATCCCATTTCCGAGCAAACTCCGCTATGTGACTAAGAACCTGTTGTAATATTTGCTCCTCATTTGAACTTAACAGCAAAAGAGCTGAATCCAAGCTTTTAATTACCAAACTCAATGGTGAAAACGCATTTTCATTATTTTTGGTGCGATCTGGATAATTCGAACGAGCATCATACACGCGCTTCGTTCCGCTCGACATTTTTCCATGTAATATATTTTATATTTATTTCAAGCTTTTACATGTGTCCTATTTTTCAATTGACTGGAAAAGCAATGCATAATTCAAATCATTCGAAATTATTTTTAATTTCCAGAGTTTTCAGCAAGCTTGCCTAAACTTTGCTTTTAAAAAATTACCACGTACTCACATAAAACATTTGGTTAAATTTAGCAGCGCAGCGAAGTGGCGACTGGCACCTCAGAAATTCACTATTTTTTGTGTGTTAGAAAAATTAAGTCTTGCATTTCCGCGTTAAATTATACCTTTTAATCAACAAAGAAGCCATTTCTTAAACTAATTAAAAATTGTTTTTACAAAATCAAAAACTAATCAGTTTCAGGGCTTCTATACTAATTGAAGAAATTTGAATTCATTTGTGTAGCAGTCAGCATTTGTCACAGAACATTGGCAACAATTCTCAAATGCTAGTTAAAATTAATTCTCGTAATCAATGATTTTTCAGCCTGTAAGCTTTTGCTTGCTTTGTTTTATTATTATTATGACTATTATTATTTGACACATCCGAATAACAATTAAAAAAAAACATATTTATTGATAACTGAAGATCGGTGCATCGCAGCATTCGTAAGAGGTTGGCAGCACCAATTGCAAAGAAATCATATTAACGGCAGAACGAATAGGGTTGCAAAACGGAATGCAAAAGAACGCGACGCTTGTGTTTGTTCGCTAGCACATAAAAAAAAATTATTTTCAATAGCGCTGCGTAAAATTTTTTAAACTAACGCGTTTAATACAAAAAACAATTAAAACAAAGTTTCACAGTTACATTTATTAAAACTGATGCAAAATTTGCAAAGTGAACTGCTCGTTGGCACAAACAACTACAAAATATAAACACAACAATGGTCAAAAAAGGGCGAGCCAATACGAAGCGCACCAAAAAAACTAAAGAAAAAGAGAATGAGGAGCAAAACAGCGTCGCTGCAACATCCAACGCCACGGCCAACAGCAGTGCGCGTCGGTCCTTGGGACAAGGACCAATGTACACAATCTTTGCAAATGCACAGCTCAACGAGACCTTTCACAAACGCTATAATAAGGAGTTGCAGCAACTGTACTCCAAGGTAGCCATTACTCGCAATGTTTATGTTGGTGAAATAAATTGTTTGTTTCTGTTTTTAATCAATTTAATCAATTAAATAGCTTGATCACGATGACTTCATGTTCACATTCATCAAAATATTTAAAACAGTGCTGGAGGCGGATGAGGGCAACGAATATGGCAATACGGCACTTGCATTTTGTGCCAAGTTCGTCACCAGCTTCGAATCAGAGAAAACGCATCCAATACTAGCTGAAACATTCAGTTGGCTGCTATCGGTAAGTGGTTACTGTACCTTCGAAATTTATTGACGCATTTGTTAAAATTTCTGTTTTGTGTTGAACAGACAATTTCCAATCTTCCGAAAATACGCTATCGTATATGCTTCTCTGTGAATCTCATATTGAAACATCTGGGGCCATATGCGGCCCTGGATGATTCTCAGTGTGATCAGATCCTGAATTACATGATGGATCGCCTAAAGGATGTGTCGGCAAGTGTGCGCAAGGAGGCGGTCCTGGCCATGCAGCGTCTGCAAGTGCCCGATCATCCCAACGATCCGGTGCTTTGCGCCTATCAGTATCACCTCAGCTCGGATCCCTCGTCGAGTGTGCGGCAGTGCATCATCACATGCATGGGCCGTAATTATTTGACTGTGCCCCACCTCCTGCAGCGTCTCTGGGATGTTGACGAGAAAGTTCGACGGCACACGTACATCAACCTGGTCAACTACCCGGTGCGCTCTTACAAAGTATCGCAGCGCCTGACGCTCATCGAGCGTGGACTAAACGACAGCTCAGAAAACGTAAAGAAGAAAGTCATCAAATTTCTGCTTAAATCGTGGATTGAATCGTACCAGCAGAACTACATACAGCTAACAGCTGCACTGAAACTAGATTCCAATGAGGAGGAGCTCTTGCGGTTTAAACGTGTCGCCCGTCAGATGCTGCTGGTCATCTTCAAACAGCAGGATAACTGCGAATTAATCGCACAGCTGCCGCTAACCGAGGATTGCGATCTTCATAGATGTTTGCCGCTCGAGGCACTTAATGTAGAACTGGTACTCTACTGGCAATGCCTCAGCGGCTATCTGCAGCAAACGCAAGCCGATGAGTTTGAGCAGGTGCTACCCGAGCTAAGCGTCTTTTGCGACTATGTCAAAAAGTAAATATTAAATTACATAAATCTGAAAAGCGTTAAATAACTGTATATATTCGCTATTTTTTGCAGGTTCTGTGACTTTCAGAAGCCTGATATTGATAAATTCGCACAGACTGAGTTCCAGTCTGTGCTGCTTTCGCTGGTAGAAATTCTTGAAAGCTACGATCTAGGCGACGAGATTGGACGTGAAAATCTTAAGGAACTTATCACTCATCTGCTCAGAGAGTGCCGGCTTGATCACAAGATCGTGGCAGTGCTGGTGCGCTGCGTAGAGCAGCTGATTAGCGATGTTGGTGCACGAATGCAATACTTTATTGAGATCATTTACGAGATTTGCGAGCTTAATGCCAAGCAGAATGATTTAGTGCACGATCGCGAGCTTACCGATAAGCTACTGGACAATGTTGACACCTCATTGGTCATGAAGATTAGATCGTTAAAGGTGAAAATTCTTGAGCTCGAGGAGCTGGAGGAAAACTTTGTGCGGCAAAAAGAGTATATGCGTGCGCAGGCTGTAAACAATGAGCGTATGATGGTGCGAGAAGAATACAAGGATCTTATCCAGCCGCTACTCGAGAAGCATGGCGAGCTGGAGCTTCCGACACGACCTAAGCTGTCCAAGCAAGAGCGTGTGCTGAAAGGTTTATACATATCCTTTTACATGGTCGCCTCCGAACATGTGCACAATCTAAATCTTAGCTTATGCAAGCTCTATAAGGTAAATATATAATAAAATCTTGCATGGATCCAAATTATTCCATTAATATATATTCGTTTATTCACTTTAAAGGATTTTATATGCAGACATTTGGCATCCACTGAAATGGACATATTCGAGTGGGCCATCAAGTGCGGCACGACGTTCAGCATTCTGTACGAGGCGTACACAAAAGAGGTGTTTGACGTACTTATCGAAGAGTTTTATAAGAACAACAATTTGCGACTGTGTGAAATAGCTGGGCAATGCGTTTGCGAGCTTATGGATCATTATGGTGTCGACTTTTTTATGGATCTTAATCACTCGGTAGCGGGTCAGGGTCAACCACCCAAATCAAAGCGACGCATGCTGTTTACAATGCAGGACTTTGATGGCGAAGAAGATCGAATTCAAACGCTAGGCATCGATCAGAATACGGACATTATCAGCATGATGGGCTTCTTTGTCGAGAAGGTCGTCGACAAAGGCATCCTGTTGGCAATTGTGCGCGGTCTGTGCCGCTTAGTGTTGCGCGGTCAGCTCGACAAACGCACCGATGTTCTAGAAAAGCTGCTTATGCGCTACTTTAATCCCAACACGGGTAAGCCACAATAGAATTTAATACTGTCACAAATCTTATTTCATTCTTCGGTATGTTGCTTACAGATGCCCTTGTTAGTCAGGTGCTGGGTTTGTTTTTTGAGAATATTGTTGAGCAGAAGCTGCAGCATTTAATTGAGCCTTGCCTGCTGCCCATTGTGTGGACTGTAATGAACGGTACCTATGACTCAGTGCTGCAAGACGTAATGCCAGAGAATGTGACCAGATTCTTTATCGATCTCACCGTTCAGGAACACAATACGCCACAAAACAACTTACACAATCGCATTGCAGTCAGCTTTTTAAACTACATACACAACTACTACACGGAACGGAAGGATATGTGCCGCCTGCTCGGTAAAGAGCTAACTACGCTCAGGCTGAATGTGGTCAACGATCCACAGCTGAAGGATGAGATGAGCGAGCTTGCCGACAAGCTGATCGACGTAAGTGCATCCCAACTGACTGTCAAGTTTTTTTTTATTAATTTTATAAATATGTATATGCAGAGCGAAATGGAGCCGCGCATGATCAAAAACATTGTGGATTTTAAGGATATGCTAAACGGCATATTCAATCCGCCAGCAAACAAACCCGATGGCAACGACAGCGATGCAGATGCTGAAGAATGTGAAAGCGTTACAGCCACCATAGCGTCCGCATCGGAATGCCCAGCAGCAGTGGCAACAGAAACAGCTGCGCCAGCGACATCCGAGAGCGAGCCACCAATCAGCATTATAACGGAAGAATCAGTCGCACCAAGCGAAGAGTGCCTAGCTACGGCAACGCCTGCAGAACCTGTACTGACTACCTTTGGTGTCGACAATCAGGTTGGAATACGCTTTCTTCGCCGTTCGCTTCAAAAATCTATCAGTCATTCGGATGTTGAAAGCGTATGCGGTCCACAATCGCCGGCGCCTGTCCCAGAAACGGTATCAGTCGAGCAGCAGGAAGAAGTTAGAGAAATAGGTCGTCGAAACATGCGTAGGCCCAAATTGAAACAGCAACCAGAAAAGACCTTAGGGCCTGTTTTGAAGACTCCCGAAAAGCAACCAGCCTTTCCTGAATCACCAGAAGCTTTATCAAAAACAGTAGTTGAATCAGATACAGAAACGGAAGCAGAAGCAGAAGATGTATCTGTTGAAAATCGCAGTCCCATTAGACAGAGCGCAGTAAGTTGATCATGAAGCATAAGCTTCATTTCAGATCTTAATCACTCATTTTTTTAGCACAACGACTCAGATGTAATAGTGGACTCACCTACAGTTGCATCGCCAGTGGAAACATCAAAAACGCATAATGCAACTCGAATGCGAATGCAAATGCGCTCGACGCGCAAGCGTAATGGAAGTGCCAAAGTCTCGCGCAACTCGCCAGTAGTGGGCACAAGCAAAGTGAGTACCACACGCTTGCGTTTGCAACTCTAAGATGGCAAAGAGTCCAGAACAAGACCCAGTTCCAAGCAGGCAGTAGCAGTAGCAGTAAATTTACCGGGCGGCACTTGCAAGAAACTATAAAGTTTAGTGTAATATATAGTCTGTAATATGTCAAACGCTTTCTACTAATGATAAAAAGTGTATCACTCTGACAATTGTAAACTTAAGTATTTAAAGCTAAACACAGCTTGAAAAAAAAAACATGTTTTTAAAAACATATAACAACTAATAACACCTAAAACAAAACGCTGTTTTCTTTTAACCCTTTTTTTTTAATAAATTTAACATACGACCCAAGAAGATTAATTAATCACTTAGTAACTGTTAGCTTAATTTGTTGTGCTGCAAATGACGTTTAATTTTTGATTTTTCTTTTTATGCATTTCATTTTCTTATATTTCTGCAGCGCAAAGTTTTACATCTTGAGATCCAAACGCCACTGCGTAATGGGCGCAAACGTTTACTACAAAAGTCAAAAGGTGCAATGTCAGCGCAAATGTCGCATTCCTCTGATTCATTAAGTCACATATCGCCGCTGCATAAACAGCAGCGCCTTGATGCCAAATCACCAAAAGAACTGAGCAGCGTGACAAAGACAGCACCAGCGAAAAGTGACAAGGTTACTGGCAGTCCAACCAGCAGCACATCGTCCATCAAGGAGAACAAAGCACCAGAAATAACTCCAAAAACAACAAAATCCACACATAAAAAGCCACAGTCGAGCAGACGCTCTACAACGCTATCGAACATCAGCACGCCTGTGATAACGCGAAACTCGGCACGCAGACAGCGCATGAGCTCCATGGTCATGACCCGCAAGCGTATGTCTCAAGAGCTTAGCATGACCGAGGGTCACCTAAAAATGTCAACACCAAAACGCTTGCGGCAGGATAAATCAGGGAATACCAGCAGCTCAAGGACACCCAAAACGCAATCAAGGGTGAGGACAGCGGAGGTCGCAGCAGCGACTAATCATAATCGTCGCAAATAGCTGCCCCTGTTACACCAACTCTCAATAAATTTAAATTTTATCATTTTGTTGTTGTCCTTAATATATTCGATTAGGTTACGTTTTAATGTTAGTGAACGTTTCCAAATGTTCGTAGGATCATGTAAATTTCATGTATATTTCGTAGCCATGTTTAAATAAATATATTTAAAACATTTCTTTGTATACCAGTTTGTCAATGTGTATTTTTTTTATTCCAATAACAAGAAATCTGGATTTAAACCTCTTTTTTCACATGCTTTTATTTAACTAGACTTGTCTGTCTGTCTGTTTGTACTGGATTCTTGTAATCAAATTTTCACCAAGTTCCCGACTAGCTAGAGTTCTGAAATTTTCACCAAAGATGTGTTTCAAATGACAATACATGTTTTTAAAGTTTTTGGCACGATAAAATATTTAATACAATGCAAAAACCACGAAAACCTGTTTTCCCTTTTGATTAACTTACTAATTTGACTATTTAAATTAAAGAGCTTCGGTGGCATAGAGAGAAGTCTGCCGCTTCACACACCGGAGATCGTAGGTTCGATCTCTGACCGAGTCATACCTCTTCTTTGTTTTTTGATTATATATACTTTTTTAAACTATCGATTACATATGTATGCAAGAAAGCGTATAAAAGCATGTCTTCAAAATTGTTTTTGATTTACTTGTTTTTTGTTAGTTGTTGGTCATAAAAAAGTAAAATTTCAAGCTTTGACTGTAATTGTAAGATGTATATATAATTTGTAAATGGTTTTTTGATTCTGTGAAACTGGTGATACAGGATTACATGGTACAATTAAGAACTAGAAACATTGCATTATTGGATAAGTACATGCTGAGATTTCTTCATACAGTAGGAGAAGAGTATGAATTACTACATTAGAAACATTTTTTGAGCAGTGATTGAGTTGAGAGTTCAAGAAACATAAGCTATATAGTTTTCAATTTTAAATAATTAAATATCCGAAGCGAAATTTAAATGCTTACTACAATTAGAAACATAAAATAAGGCCCATATAGGAGTTTGTTTTAAACAGGCACATGGTTTGCGTGTGTATATATATATATATATATATATATATGCGCATAATTATAGTTTGACTCCCTTTAGTTTAACGGCTGTTGTGTGCAGATCCCATTCTTGCTGCTGCAGTGCCTCAAACGCGGCGGACAAACTTAGGTTCGCATCGGCGAGTATATTCTGCAACTTAATCAGTTTAATGGACTTGTGCACATCCCAGTTAATAAACTCCAATGCGCCCAGACAACGCGTCGGTGTGCTCTGCGATAAAGAAATTGAAATTTACATTAAAGTTACCAACTTGGAGAGGAATACTTACATCCTTGCCCAACACTTTGACCATGATGCGCACTTCATCTGAGTCAACGCCGCGTTCGCATCCTCGCGGCTTTTTGTCAGAGAATTCGAGCAAATCCTCACAGCTGACTGAATTGGAGTCGGCCAAACGAGCCGCTGTCGCTGCAAAATATTCCGCCTCCGTTTGTGCCTTAGGCTCGGGCGTAGACGACATGTGACCTGTGACAATGTTTCCATCTTTTCCGTTGATTGAGTTGCGATTCATGGCCATGTTTACGGAAGCGCGCACCTTCTTGAAGAGAGCATTACCCGCCAGCTCATTGTCTGTGCTGCCCATGCGACGTGTGCTGCTGCTGGTGTCCTGAGAAGCATCTGTTGCAGCAGCTATTGCTGCTGCTGCTGATGCAGCTGTTGGTGCCATCTCTTGAGGAACTGCTACAGAGTCCAGTGTGGTCGAGCTGCTGCTTGACGCCAGTGGCTTGTCCAGATTGCGCAGCTCATCGTCGTTGACATAAGAGCCACCTGAGATTCGAGCGGGCTCAAAATCTACATCTTTGCTCTTATTGTAGTGTTCCTTTTGTATAGAGAAGTTATAGAAGCCATCGGTTACATCAGGCGATTGAAGAACACCCTCCTTGCTCATGTCCGACTCCAGTATAGATTCAAACTGCAGCGAGGCGCTATCTGTCAGCCCGGCTGCATCCGCCGGCATTAGTTTGTCCAAATTCTGATATGTATGCGCCTTGCCTCCTCCTCCTTTTCCTCCTGCCACGGCGGGCATATTCTCATACTCTCTGGCTTCGGAACAACGACGGCGCAAACTGCTCGAACGCACAGCAGCCACCACCTCAATGGACCGCGACGACGACGACGACGACGACGAAGACTGATGCTGCTGCTGCTGGTGTGGCGATGCGTGGCCGCTTCTGTTGCCTGCCTCCTCACCGAAATCCGTTAGCTTACTGAGCGTGCGCTGAACGCCATTGGCTGGGATGATGAGGGGATATTTGCGCACGTGCCGTTTGGCATTGGTTTTGACCTGCTTCTTGCCCTCGCGCGATGGCAGCGGCAAGGCATTTGTCTCCTGTGGCTCGGGAAAATTGTAGCTGGCATGTGTCATGTAGCTGGGACTCTCACAGGATTCGTTTGTGCCCACCAGCGAGTTGCGGTTCTCATCGTTCTGCCGCTCCACCCCTGCATGCTCAGCTCGACGGACACGCTGGGCAGCAGCGCCACGTGTGGGCAGTGTCATTGGCCGGGGCGGCTGCAGCTGCTTTAAGGGAGGCGCATTCTCCGTGTTGACGGCTGCCACAGGCTCGTGGACCACGTGGCCACCCGTAGCAGTGCCCGGATGACTCAGCTGACTACCCAGACGACGGGGCAATGTCTTGGCGTTCATAAGTTCAAACTCGTTGGTGTCCATGTGACGCAACAGCGTTGCTGCTGGACTGGGTCCGATGTCCAGCATGCCCTTGCGCTCGATCAGACTATTGTAGGCTTCGCGACCTTCCTCACCAATAAGTGACTGTTGCAGATTTACAGAAACGATAATGATGAAAAGATAAAAACAAATATAAATTAAATTCGTAAGGAATTAAAAAACGAACAATATAAATAACATACAAATAATGACCTAATTATGCCGTTATTCAAAAATAAATTTTTATCCACAGTTACATTTTTAATAAGTAAATATATACAAAATAAAAACTGAATTAAAGTATTATTTGTGAGTTTCATAGACAAAGTTTTGTTTGTTTTCTTTTTATTGAATCCCTTTAAATATAGTACACAACGTTTTTTGATTACCAATTGGCTTTTTTGTTTGGTTCTTAGAATGAAAACTTTTAGTTTTTCTTTTAATTTGTATATATAGTACTTGGAAAAAGATATAATTTATTTTTTATATAGTATATTAGATTTTAATTTAAGTTTTGGTTTAAGTTTAAGTTTAGGTTTAGTTTTCTTTTCTTTTGGGCTGTGAAACGCTTTAAACGCATGCTTTAGAATATCATCTTGTAGTTATTAATATATATATATTTTTTATAGATATGAGTATGTATATGAATTTGTAATTATATATAGTAAGTAATTATTTTAATTAATCGTAGGTATATAAACTTTGTATATAAGTAATTTTGTGAGTTTATTTCTTTTTTCGCTTTTGGTTAACTTTATCAATAAATGCATAGAATGGGACAAATCGCTTAATAAGAATTCAATATTCAAATATTTAATCCTCATTTTGGGAGCACTTTAAAATGAATACGCCGAAAACATCGACAAACGATCGACTATGATTACAAACTGTATTTTATATATTTCATACTTCGAATATCGTTTTTTCGAAAAATCAAATACTCTTTTCTAATCATATTTTTGAGATACATCTCATGCAATTCCATTCAAGAACGAAATATGTGTGCATATTCGAGTGCTTCGGTTTTTTTTTATTTTTTTTTTTTTTTTTTTTTAATATATGTATATGTATACCAATTAAGCATAGTAAAAATGCAAGCGTAAGGATATGGCACATAATACACATTTGCATATGTACAAAACTTCAAGTTTGGTTTTAGTTTATTTGATTTGGACAATTTTCATATATAAATAAGGTAGGTTTTTTGTTTTCATGTTTGGGACTGCTGTTTTTGCGATGAAGGATTGTCAACGGTTTTGTGTGTCTATGTGTGTGTGTGTCTGATGACTGTTGTTGTTGTGTGTGTTGTTTTTTTTTTATACCCTGTCCCTTAGATGAGGATTTTTTTGGATTTATCCAGTGACTAGTGTTTAGTGAAATGCTAATACTGATAATCTATTATCTTTTTGAAATAACGCTGACAACCAAGCTCTGTTTATTGATGATAGTATGGTAATATCTGAGATCTGTAGGAAATTTGTTATTATTAAGTTGTTGTCAGCGTTATCCGAACAAGAATCATTGCTAGATTGAGTAAGTAGCCTCGTCGTATAAGCCTTTAAGAGTATTGCGCCTGTAAGTTTGCTTTTGAGTCTTGTTTAAATAATGTATACTCTAATACCACAAAATAAACGAGTGAATTTGAAAATTATAGTTTGACTAAACTAAAAAAAAACACTTATACGTACTTCGAATTGTTACGAGAAAGAAAATAATCATCATCAATGTTTCATTTAGGTTATTGACAACAATTAACACATTTTCGTAACTACCTAATTACCCTGCTATAAGAGCACATCGCAGAACCTTTTATTTATTTCTCATGAAATGTGAGATTTAAAACATTTTTGTTTATCTGCCTGCAATGGTTTTGAATCTTCGACTTTTCAAAGCTTAATTTAATTTTTGCTTTCTCATTTCAAATTCAAATTTTGTTTTAGATATTTAATTTTGCTTTAATTAATATTGAGCTTTTCAAACTTCTAATGAGGGATTTACTTTTACTGAGAGGCTCACTGATCTTTTTATATTGCTTATTGCTTATGTTTAATATCTGTTAATCTGCAACTCTAATTTGTGTAACTGTAAAACTGTATTTTGTTAGCTATGCAACTCTGCATATTAAGACTATAATTATCGTCCGTTCTGAGAGGTTTTCCGTGTTTCCGAATAAGGCACACTCTCAAATGTATATATGTATATTCAAATCCAAAAAAATACATGTAAATATACTATAAGATATGAGGCTGTAAATATTTCTACAATTTACTTTTCCGACACAACTTGCGACACACATACCACACTACAACACACTAACAAACCAACAACACTCCACACACACACACACACATTGGTGATGTGCATATTTCCTAATCCGATAGCACATGTCCGAACAGTAAATTGAGAACATATTTCAGCATTTTCCTTAGTTATGGTGCCGGACTGGGCGGAATACGCGGCGCAACGAATTCCCGTTGAAATTGAAACTCATCACCGCTCTCCGTGCTCGAGGATGAGCTGCTGTCACTCGAGTCATGTGCTGCCGTAACCAATGGCAGCTGTTGAGAATGTGGTGGATCCATATGTTTAAGGTTACGCCAATGCATTTCGTGCTGCTGCACCGTGGACACATGTATCTTCTCTGGCCAATGAAACTCTGTGGGTCGCTGCGGCTTAACAGCCTGTTGAGATTGCCGTTGCTGCTGCTGCTTCATTTCATCGGGAGAGCTGCCCACAAAGTTGGTCGATGTGGGACTCTTGCCAGTGAGGCGACTTATGTCGAATTCATGCAATGTTGCACCACTCAAAGGACGCGGTACTAAATTAGCAGCAATGGATGTGGCAGTGCGATATGTGGCCACAGCGGAGGAGGCTGCTGACGAGGAGCCAGAACCAGAGCTGAGCTTATGCGAGGGCGTGGGTGCTTGCAACGCATGCTGTGCCATTTGTGCTGTCGTATAGTTGTTGCCCGGTCCACGACCACCAAAATCATAGATGCGATCATCGTAGTGGAATTGCTCATAGCCGGCGCCGGTGGCAGGTCGATGGAAGCTACGCCTGTTGCCGCCCAAGTTGTAATGCGGTGCCGATTTAATACTGGAGTTGGAGCCGTATAGCTGACGCGGCGATATGATTGACTCGCGCTCATCTTGGCAAGCTGATTGCACTTGCCGGCTGAGGCCAGCGCGACGACGGCGACACAACGAGCTGCTGGAGCTAGCTGCGACGCGAGCACGTATATCGCACTCTGAGCGCGCCAAGCTAGGCTTGGTATTGGAATCTTCCCCACCGCTGGAGGAGCTGCTTGAGTCGAGCGTCATGGGATTGTAGCTGAGTCGGCGTAGGGTGCGCGCACGTATAGAACGTGGCTTATAGGAGGCAGCAGTGCGTCTGGTTAGTGGCAACTGCTGATGCTGCAGTTGCTGTAATTGCTTTTGGGTTTGCTGCTGCTGCTGTTGCTGCAACGGCTCCTGTCTGAACTGGCGCTGCTTGGCATCCGCCAGCACCGGCGAAATGGGCTGGAAGCTCTCGTTAAAGGAGGTGGAACGCTGGCGATAGCTTTTCGCAACCGCCGCATAAACGGAGCTGCTGCTGGTATTCAAGCCTGATTTGACAGGCGAGGCGCTTGCTAGCATTTGCTTGGTGTGGCCATTGCCAAAGCGTTCGTAGCCATTGTTCATAGCCATAGACGGTGCACTAAACAGCACCTCGCTCTTTATGGGAAAGTAGCTCTCCTGAGGACTGTAGCTGCTCTTCTGGCTGCTGCGCCTCGACAAGGAAATGTTTGTGTCCCGCGAGGCAAATCCTGTGTCGGGTGTGCTGCTGCGCTTATCCTCCAAGAGCTTCTGTTCGGGCTGCTCTCTATTATGGAGCTGAGCTTGATTGTGCATATACTGCAGATGCTTGTCCAGGTGACTGGTTGCTGCATTGAAATCAAACATGGTCTGCACCCCGTTGCTGTAGCTGTAAACAGCGGATTTGAGGCTACCCGTGGCACTGCTAATGCCATCATCCAACGAACCAACCAGCTGATGCGGTAGCTGATCATTCAAAATGGTATCATTCGAATCGCTCTTGTCCAGCTCCGTGTATGTATGCATAAAATCTAAATTGAGAGCTTTTAATGTGTTCTCAATGTCCATGATGTTATCGTTGATGCTCTTTGGCTCACACGAATCCTCGTTGCTCAGCTCTCTGTTCAAGGGTCGGCTAAGAATCTCGCGCGACTTCTCAAACAGGAAGTCAGAGCTCTCCTTGTCGAAAATAGGTATACGCAGATCGGAGTTGTTCTTGATTTCGCTCAGTGAACGAAAACGCTGCTTGATGTATGTTTGTGTCGGGGAATGTTAAACAAAGTAAAACAAAACGAAAGGCAAGGAAGAAATAACACAAACGAATGGGCAACCAAAAGAACAAAGCAAAAGGGAATGATTGTAGACGCACAAAGGAGCAGAGATGATAAAGAGAGAGCAAGAAAATATAGCCGGATTAGCAACACACAAACAAATTTCCAATTTTCTAACTATAAAGCTGTAGATCTAGCTTAAGATACATATGTAAATGCATTGGAGCATATTCGTCATGTCATCTCACCTGTATGTCGGGTATGCTTTGCAGTTCCTCTGTAAAGTTTTTCTTCTTGGAAAAGGGCGAGGCATTGCCGTGAGTGGGCGTATGCGCTGAACTGCCAGCAGAACCTCCTAATGCACTGTTTGACTTATCTCCGCCGCCACTGCTCAAATGCGGAAAACGGAAGCTAAACTTGCGCTTGGGACTGTGCGTAGCTGGCGGATGATCAGAGACTAAATCAATCATGGATCTGTTAGAAAATTGCAATCAATTAATGTGCGTCAACTCTTAGTAAATTTGAATTGATTTACCTGGCGCTTATTTCATTTGCCATTTCGATGGCATGATTCAGGATTTTCTCATCCTTAACCGAAATGGGCTTTACCGTGCCTGTTGCTGCCTTTTTTTTTGACAGTAATCCATGACTGTGACCATGCTTGTTGCCATTGCTATCGCCGGATGTCTTGTGTCCGAACTTAGCTGACATTTCGGCAAATTCGTTTTTCGTATTAACATGATCAAAATCAGGCGACTTCGGTTGGCAGCCAGAGGCGCCGCTTATTGAACCAAACATAGAATTTATTTCATCTAGCAGCGAAGGACCAAAGTCCAGCTTGTCACCGGCTATCTCGTCGTCGGATATCTCATGATATTCGTGCGGATCGTCTGTCGTATTTCGAGAGCTGGCGCCCCAGTTAGGCTCAGAGTGAATACTCTTGCCATCGGCGCCATAATTGTTGTTTTGCAGCGCAAAAGCAAGCTGCTCTTCATCCAGTTTGTGCGTAGCAAACGGATTTGTTGAGCCCGCAAAATCAAAGGAGCTGTGCCCATTGCTGGGTATCAGTTTGGGCGTGTGCTCCGTGGAGGGAATAAATGTGGGATTCATTGAGGTGCCAGCACCCTCGGGAAAATAACCGCTGGCCGTTTGTAGAGAATCGGGACTGGTCGGTGTTGGTGGCAGCAGCAGTGGCGTCTGCTCAATGTCCTCCGACGGCTTGTAAGGCGTCACGATCTGTTTGGGTACATGATTGTACTACAAAGGAATAGTGAGTTATATTATATGTATATAGTGAAATTAGTAGCAATATTTTTTATTTTCGCTTACATTCTGGGAGCTACCGAGGAAGGCAATGTCGCCGAAAGTGGCACCATCAATGCCCACATGTCCGGTGTGCTTAAAATCATTTTGCGGCTTTGAAATCATTTCTGTGCGCAGTTTGCGCTTGCTGATGCGATGATCACCAACTCGGCTGAATGAATCGCGATTCGATGAGCAGGGCAAACCCTCCAGAAATGCGACAGTATTTGAGGGGTTGAAGTAGCCCGTCTTGCCGGTGCTGAGGACACCCTTCCAGAATGGTGTGCCCGTATTGCGATCAAGCACGCTGATGATATCGCCCTGGCGATACATAAGATGATCCTTTTTCGGCTCCACGCAGGTAACAACGGCCTTAAGTTGCTCCGGCTTCATTTCGGGCAGCTGTTCGTATATTTCACTAAACTTGGGCCGCTTGGCTGCATCATCCTGCCAGCACTTCATCATCAGCGTGTAGTACTCACGCGGACAGCAGTCCGGCTGCTCAAGACGCTGGTAATTGGGTGCATCGATGGCCTCCAGTATCTGTAGTCCGGTTAACGCTGCCCAAGGTTGGAAGCCATACGAGAACATTTCCCAAAGGCAAACGCCAAAGGCCCACACATCAGAGGCGTTGGTGAAACGCAAATAGTTAATGCATTCTGGTGCACACCACGCTATTGGCAGCTTTAGATTCACATTAAAATTCGTCTTGTAGTAGTCCTTGCCCACGCCGAGTGCTCGCGATAGCCCAAAGTCTGAGATTTTCACCTTGTCCTTGCTGAAGACCAGTATATTGCGTGCAGCCAAATCTCTGTGGATGAGTCGCTTCTGTTCTAGATAACGCATTCCATTGCATATTTGCAGGGCAAATTCACAAAGGGTGGGTATCGTAAGGAAGCTGACACGCAAACCGGAATCCTTAAGGCACTCGAGTAAGGAACGTAGATGCGCCAGCTCTGTGACAAGCATCAGCGAATCTGTGGCCAGCACAACACCATATAAGCGCACAATGTTTTCGTGCTCAATTGAATGCATTATGGCTGCCTCCTTAAGAAATTCCATGGGATTTGATTGCATGCGCTCGCGGCACAAACATTTGATGGCCACTTGAATCTGTGCAGCAGTCAAAATTATTTACTCAATTCAACCGGAAGCCCTTGAAGTGGGGCAACTTGACTCACCCGCTCGCTGCCATTTGTCCAGACACCCTGCTGCACAATACCAAACTCCCCGATGCCCAGCTGCTTATTAACGCTAATCGAATCAGCTGGTATGATGTGCTTGTTGTTGGGCACCTTGCTGCCTGGTGAGCTGTCCCCATTCCGTATGGCTGTTGCAGTCGCAGCTGCTGTGCTGCTGCACTCATTTGTTGTCTGCCCGCCGGCGCCATCTTCGCGCTTCACAATTGTGGCAGGCGCTTGAAGCAGTCGCTTAATTTTGCTGAGGTAACTGTGGGGGAAATGCTTTTCATAGAATTTACGTAGTCTTCGGATTTCCGGCCGCGAAAGGCCAATGAAACGCAAATCCTCATCTGCAGCATATTTAAATTGCGCTGCATTTGTTATTTTTAATTCATTTCTGTATGATGACGGACAAAAACAAAAAAGGGGGAAATTAATTGAGTCGCGTTGTTGGTTTAGCTAGGTATGCAGACCACAAATTATCACAACCAAAAAATAAAAAGAAAATATTTAAAATAATTGTTTTGCTTTGAACATAAAGAAAATCTTGTTTTCTCTCACTCTTTTATGTACATATGTACATGCATATGTACAAATGGAATATTTTTGTTTTGCTTGAATTAGTTGTGATCTGCATACCAGCCATGCTATGTATATTTTCAATTTGGGTCACAGAACTCACTTGATGGCATTGTAATATTGCTGCAGTTCGGACTCGGTGAGGAATTCATATAAATCAATTTGTGGGCACTCTGGAAGATACATATGAATAAATAAAAATAAATACGACTATATAAATGCAGATTTAACTTAAGTATGCGTACGGTGTGTATCAAACCAAACAGCTGCACTCCATAATATTCGTATAGGGAGTGTGTATATACATGTGTGTGTGTGTGCATGTGGGTGGCATGGATTTCAACACCCACCACCAACCACCATCATCATTGACGCCAACACATTTACTCGAATTTGATTCTCATTCATTGGCAGCGGCGCCCTCATGTGGCATATAGCCTTTGAATATTTTCGTTCTTTCACTTCAATATCTTTATCTTTCAGTCCCACCGCGCACACAAACACACACACACACAAAACTGATTGCCGCTGCTGCCACTCAACCCGCAGCATTTGTCATTGCGTCGTGTTTTTGTTTGCCTTTAGTAAAGGAAACAACGCAACACATGTATATATACATACATACATCCACATATATAAACATGTGTTTGTATATACTCTCTGTTCACAGATTGCCTGATAATGTCTGTTAAACCTCTGGATTTGCAATTTGAGTCATCAGCGCGGCATTCGACATTCATTGAGATTATAAATTCCATGGAATCCGTTTACATCCGCTTGACTTTGTTATTTTGTTAATGTAATTTCACCAACTGTGACGCATGTGTGTGGATATAATTTACTGTTAGATAAACTAATTGGCTGTTGTTTTAATCAAATCGCCAATTATCCCACAGGATTTGCAGTTGTCCTTGAATTTGCAAAATAAAATCGATCGTTCAATACACACTCTTACACACACACACGCAAAGCACTGACATACGCACACGGAAGCTACATATACTACGTAGCAGACACCGTTTTCAAGCATTCCAAACACTTGCATTTGCCTTGTTTTTAATCTCTTTGGACAATCATGTTCTTTTCTATGCATTTTCATAGCAAATTAACACAGTTTTCAGCACACTTTTGCACATTTTAACTCAATCTTACCCATTTTATTTTCGCGCGTGCATTGTTTGGGAGTACTGCATCTTAACCAGTGTGAGCTAAAACTACTAAACGGAAAAATACAACTTTGTTTTTTATGAAAATACCAACTTGATTAAAGAATTTATGGTATGGTTACCTTAAGCTGTTAACTAACAGTACCAGCTTGAGCATAACATGTAAACAAAAAGCTTGTATACTGATTGTGCTGCTGTTAAACAAAACACAGCTGCGAACTTACAATAGTATAAGTCAACTAAAAAGAAAAAACACAAGAACTTTTATTTTGGAAGCATACTGAATTCATGTACATGTTATATATTTGATTATTTTACGGTTTGCAATATAAATAAAAACGTGATAAGATTAAATGTGCGGTTTGAAAAGGGGCAAAAGCTAACGTTTAGAACAAACGGAAGCTGCTTGGGAAGAAAGAAACTGCCATGCGATCAATAACAGTCTTTGTATGCTCATGACCCAGTGCACTATTGATGGCCGCCATCTCTTCAAACAGTTCACGTGTACGTTTATCCTCAAGCATTTTTGTCACATATTTGTACATGCGTCCATAATGATTGTGCGCATAAGCATGCCATATAGAAAATTGGATGGCCTTTGAATCGTTTGCCTCAACGAATTTAATAATTTCTGTATACACTTCGTTCAGCTCGGCTAAATGTTCCTTGAGATTATCGTGCAGAACACACAGTTTGGCTATTGCAATGCCTTTCTTGGTCAACGCCTCGATTAGATTATTCTTCTGCTTGTCCATGGTACTGCAATGACAAATTAATAAGCTTGCAAACTCCGAGCTTGTGTTAAGTCAACTCACGTCTTGATTTTAGCTGCATCCGGACGCGTATCGTTTTTAATGCCATAATATGAGAGCAGGGCATCGACATCAGTTTCTCCAATTACCAAATCTGCCAGCTTAATAATTCGCTCCAGTGCGCAACGTTGCTTCTGCATATCCTCCTGTTTATCTACATTTGTAGTGTCATCATCCGTGCATTTTTTCTGGGCAGCTACAAATGCCAGGGGCAACTGCGACTTTAACTCATTTAATTCAATGGTCTGGATCAGCTGCAGATGGGCTGGCAAATGCTTTGGATGTGCGGCCACAAGATCCTTGTATATTTTCTCAGCCTTCTCCAAATCTAGAAAATTGCACAAATGCTCCAAAGTAATTAAAAATAATTTCAAATTATTGGAATGCTACACTTACCACACTTGGCAATGTGAGAGCATTGGAAATCTCGCAGGCTCTCAGCATAGTCATCGCTGCTGATCTTGCCTTTCTGTGGGGAACCGGGCACTCCACCGCTGCCATTAGCTGGGACTTCACTCTGCAGTGAGATGCCATCGCCGCTAGATGAACTGGAAGCGCTTGTCGCGCCTTGGGGTGTGGCGGTCGACTTCGGTTTGGCCCCATTAGTGGCGGCAGCAGCAGCTGCTGCGGGGCTGGCATTGTTGGCAGCAGCTCCGTTAGCGACACCATTTGAGGAGGACTTCTTCTCAGCTGGGTTTAAAATGTAGGTGAAGGGATGTAAAGCAGTGCGGCGGCCACCCTCGTCCTTCGGGAATACTAGATTGCCGCTCAGCCAGGCGCAATGTGCCGGCAGATTTGCCTTGGCTAGCTTCTCTTGAGCAATGGGCGCAATGTAGAGCATTTTTGTGATCTCACGCACCTTGGCGGTCGCCACCTTACGGCCACCAACAATGCACTGATTGTAGCTGTCGTAAAAGTCAAGCGAAATCATGTTGGGCAGCTTGTATGCTGCAATCAGGTTGGCCTCCGATATCTTTTCGAGAAGGTCGCGCTTCTCGTGTCGCACCTGCAGACGCACCGTGTACTCTCCCTTCTCCAGCTTTGTGAAGAAAGTGTGCGAGTGGGCATCGCCAGTGGCCACCAACGACTTGTTAACGTCGAACAGCATCCACATTTGGGACTCGAATTCGGACTCGTATAGTAAATCGTTGAAGATTGGCGCATACAGGGCCACCTCAGCCGCCTTAGCCACGTTCAGATTATAGACGAGCAAATTCTGATAGATTTGCCTGCCCTCCGGTACAACGTCGCGTGTGCTACTCAACGGCGAGATCTTTGCCTCACTGGGCTTGAGCACGACGGCAGCGTTTTTTAACTGCAGCAGTGGCTGAATTTCCTCTGACACCAAAGCATCCACCTCTAATTTGTGGATGCCACGACCTGCGTGCATGACATCTAAACAAAAAAAAAGTAAAGCAAACGATATGTAGCATTAATTGATATATTGAAATGCATGTCTATATTTACATGCGTCGGGATTTTGAGCTGCAACACCGTGAAACTCAAGGCTGTACTTCAAATTAGTCTGGCCATGATTGGACCAGTACTTGGCAAGACACAGCTCCAGTATCCTGTTGGCCTGAACGCGGAAGGTTGTCGTTGCCTCAAATTCCGAGTTGACGCCAATTATTTTCATTGTTTCCAGTTTGCGACAAGATTGATGCGGCAGCAATTGATTCGTATGCAAAAAGAACTTGCCAAGTTCGTTGCCACGATTCGGATCCGTATTGCGCATACGCAGCACTAAAATCATAATCAATTAGTATAAGACATTCTATTGTTACAACGGTATTCCTTTACGTACATGCCCAGGTGGCTTTGTCCGGCACCAAAATAAAGTCTCTTGTTATAGTATTGGGCTGGTACTCAATGCTTCTGTCGCCCTTAGTGGAGGCAGGCTCATAGATGGGCGTATTTTGGCCATGCTCTAGAACATATGGCTGCACCACTGTCACAGGGATCTCAAACAATGGACCTTTTGGTACTGAGTCTGTATCATAGGCGCGAACGCTGCAATTGGAAGTTCAATAAAGATCCAGAATTTATATGATTTGGGTAAAATGCTTACACGGCACTGTGCACACCAGGCTGCAGACTAGTCGGATCAACTCTGACCACAATTGGACGAGTGGCGTAGCTGAGATCGAGGAAGGCACCGCACTGCACCCAAGGCTGCGAGGGCACCAAATTCAGGCGCACATTGAAGTTGAACTTGTCTTTGGGATCTGTGGGGAGGTCATGCATACAAAAAGTTATTGTTCGCGAAACAGAAAGAGATGATTCAATCGCAATAAGTCACTTACCCACTTCCTTGTCGTTGAAAAAAACAGGCTCAATGTTGACGTTACAGTCAAGAACTCTGCGTTGGACGCCCTCGCGCATGTGAATGCCTTTGGCCTGATGGGGACCAGCCCGTACTGAAAAGCTGTATCAGTAGAGATTTATATTTTAAATATCATTTCCAGAGTCACACCATAGTTTTTTTTCCGACTTACCGCAACAAGTTATCCTTGGCATTGCGATGCTCGAGCATATGCTCGAATGCCTTCTCAACGTTGAGCAGACCATGGCCTTGTGCATAGGGATCAACATAGCTCAGTTTGTTGGCCGTAACGCTTATGGCACGTTTAATACTATATGGCGAATAAGCAATGTTCTGCTGCTTTAGACCAGAGATAATCAAAGCTACTGCACCAGCCACATGGGGTGCGGACATGCTGGTGCCATTCATCAGCTGTGATTTGGCCATTGTAAATTGTGGAACGGATGTAATTGCACCACCGGGTGCACATACTGTCACGCCCTGTCCACCATCGAGGCAGGGATCACGTGAAGTCCATGTGTATACATTGCCAGGGAGCTTCTCACGCATTGCATATTCTGCTTCCATCATCTGGGGAGAGACGTAAGCGCCCACACCAATCAAACTGTCTTGGCTTATATCTGGTGGAGTGCCCACAGTGCTGAGCGCCGGTCCATGATTTCCCGCCGAAACAATCCACACGACGCCATACTTATTGACTACTTCGTTTATCAGCTCCCCAACGCGGCTGTAATACCAGTTGTGCAAATATTTTAGTAAGATCTTGTTCACCAAGTATAAAGTTACTTGGTCAGACAAAAGTAAACACAGACGTTCATCGAGATATTAATTTAACTAATTGTTTACATTAAAAGCAAATTGATAGCTGGCTGCGCTTACCCAGAATTTGAGAAGTTCGAGTGCTCGCCGTAGCTCATGTTGATTACATCAATGCGGCGGCCCTCGCGGCACAACTCCATGACCTTCAAGATAGCACGAACCATCGCTGTTCCTGTCTCCATGGACCCCAAGCGACCATCACCAATGGTCAGCGATACGATCTTTGCATTGGGAGCTACACCATCCAAATCACGAGACTTATGATTGCCACTGGCAATTGAAGCTACGTGTGTACCATGTGGGGCTATAAGAGTTATAAAAAACATAATAAATACTATAATTGCAGCCATAGGAAAAACCTTTACTCACAGCACATGCCCACTAATTCCAGCACATTGCCGCCATCGTGAACATTCACTGATATCGAGAGAAAGTCATCAACATTCTTGGTTTCGTGCGTCTTGCTGTATTCGCCGATGTGCAATGCCTTATCTAGATCTCCCTGCTCAGTGGTATCGATAACGGTCAGCCAACCGTTTTCAGTTGGGAAGAGTACGCAGTCTAATGAGGTCTTCACCTCGTTGTACAGTTTCTCATACGTATTTAGCATTTCCAATTCAAAGTCTAGGTTCTCCTTTATAATCTTTTTGTCCCATGGCAACTTTTGCCCTTCACCTTCAATGAGACAACAAATCGTTAGTCTGGAAACTATATGAATATAAGATCTTTCTTACCTGGATTTTGAGATTCAAATTCAACGATCTTGCGGCTAGCATTTGCTGTAGCCGTCTTATGCGGCTTATCCCAGTTTTTAAGCTTCGCCTGGGCAACAATATTCTCGCGCACCTTTGCCGGCACCAAATCATTCATGCTCTTTAAGCCAACGCGCACGGCGCGATCCTGGTCTGTGTTGAGTGCCAACAGCTCAGCACTGAGCTGCAACATACGTCCGGACAGACCTTTAAATTTACCTTTTTCACACGGGATAACTTTTTTAGTCATATCCACATCGCCGCAGCCCGAGCAATCAAAGCGTTCAATAACTTTTACACTTTTACCATCGCACAGCGTCTACAAGTCGAAAAAAGGTAAAAATAATGCAAACATATTTAAAATTGTGCGTATAAGTAAAAAACTATATATATGTATATATTTGTTTTTTTTATACACCTACTTCAAGTCCTGTAGCGCGTGGATCTACGCCGGAATCAAAAATAGCTATAGTCACATCGCGGCCATCGTAGTCTGGATACTTTTGCAAAAAGTTTAACACGCCCGTCTCTACCTTCGGCACCTGGAGAAACAAATTTGCTTTTCTAAAATATTTGCACTGTGTTTATTATATATATGTATGTATGCGTACCAATGCACCCGTGGGAAACGATGACTCGACAATGCCGCTCATATCGCTAGCCATATTTTCTACAAATTTATTACCGCTGTCGTTATTTTTAAAGTCGGATGGTTTAGTTTTTGGAAATTTGTCTAAGCGCAATCCTAGAATTATGCTTTGCTGCTCATGAAGTTGATAGCTGGATTGCTGCCTGCGCTCTGGTTTCGACGCACCTTTAATAGAATGATTTTGCGGTAATTCGACTTCTCCTTTGCATACGTATGTATATTTGTGAGGATTGGCGTTGCCGTACTTCAACTTTTCAGCTGCTCAAAATGATCAGCGGATCAAGCAATTAATCGGATCAAAATATATATTTTTTGGCAGATATGTATAATATATTATATACAAACCCTTTTAAATCACGCATTGAACACAAAAAATCTGCGCTCTGTTCGTATATTTGAACAAAAATTAAAACAATTTCTATCGATATATCGATAGATACATCTGCAACAACAGCTGTAAGTCTTTTCGTCATTTGGCCGTGTTATTTTTTGTGGCAAATAAAACTCAATAATTGTGACACAGTTAATATGTGGTTTGAAATCTTACCAGCTGCCGCTATCATCACCGTGGCACTGTCTGTGCCCATATACGCCATGTACGGTCTGCAGAAACTAACAATGGGCAATGTAAGTGTGTGGTTCAGAAGTACAAAATTCTTATATAATAACGCTCGTTGATTGTGCACTAAACGTAATTTATGAAACATTATAAATTTGCGCCGAAAAAGCTGCCAAAATGCATTGAATTCTTTTAATTTTAAAACAGTTTTAACTTGTATGCCTAATTTTGTGTATCTTTGCAGGCCTATCGCCGGAATATGGACGAACGTTTCGACCGTGTGATGTACCAGCGCGATTTTCGACTGACCAACAATCCATACATAATGAATGTGAGTGATATCTCAAAAATTGTTTGTTATGCATGCAAAGTGTCGTTCTAAGCTTGTAATTGTTGTGCCGTTTTATTTATTTATTTTATTTTTTATTTTATGTTACATTAAAGCAGTACTAATTTTTAGTTCCTAAATGAAAAGTAAACAATCATTCATTATTTTTGGAGACACGATCAATTCATCATTTAACCCTCATGTCGCATTAAATCCCAGCTCACTCCGTTAAGCCGTCATTTGCTTTTTGTCAATTATCAAAAAATTTAGAACACGTTTGATTCTTTTACAGGGTCTCCATGCTATACCAGATGAAAACAAAAATTAAATATTATGTAGTTTGAAATCTATTAAGCTTAAGGGCAAAAAGTGAATAAATTTACAGAACGAAAATCGAAAAATTTAAAATAATTATTACAGCAATAACTTCTAGCTAAAATTTGTAGATTTGTAGCATTTGGCGCTTACCAAGTACATATGTAAATAAAGCGCATTTTTTCAGGGTCTAGATCATATTGAAGATGAAGACGAAACAAAACAAGAGAAGGAAGAACCATAGATTGCCGATAAAAAAGATAAGATTCAAGAAGTTGTTTATTTTAAGATACTTGATGTAAACCACTATATACATACATACATACACATGTTTGTAGAATAAAATTGACGTTTACCGCGCAACAAACAACCCTGTTATTGTGCCTCTGTACTGCAAAAACCACCCCTATGGGGCCGCTTCCCCCAATTGGGTTGTCAACTTATGTGGTATTCTAGAAAAAGGCGTCGACAGAGGCGAGAGTGCAGATTGCAAAATATAGAGATTTATGCGCTTATAAATTTACTATCAATTGCAATATTTGTTAAAAGAAAAAAAAAAATGTATTAAAATAAGTGAATTCTTTAAAGGCGCCGAAAGGACGACCTATTTAACAGATAAGCAAACAAAACGCAAAAGCGAAACGCACACTGAAGCCTTCTCTATAAGTATTTACATATAGAGACATAGAGGCACACACACAGATAAACACATGCCATGGCGGCCGGACTGTGGACTGTCAGGATTGGGGGTTGTAAGGGTTGCCAAACTTGTCTATATGTATGTGTTGTTACTGCCTTTGGCCTGTGCATGTTATTGTTTACCAGCGAGACGAACGCCAATTCACTGAATGCCATCAATATGGAGGAGCCGGCACGACGCCATCATCAGCGACACCACAGCGACCATGAGCGAGAGCGAGAGGAGAAAGGCTACTGTGCACCGTATAATGGCAAGGTGTGCAAACAGTTTATTACGGGTCCTGTGTGGTACAGTCTGGAGGATCCAACTGGTGGCTGGCGCAATGAGCAAATTACCACTGCGCTCTGGGATGAGCTTATAGTTGACCTAACCGGTCTGTGCCGCGAAGCGGCTGAGGTGAGTGAGAACACATTAATTTTGCTGTTTATAATGTGACATGCAATGTAAATTGAATTGCTTTTGCAGAAAATGCTTTGTGCCTATGCCTTTCCGCGCTGCCATGTGGAGAATGGACGTGCAATAAAGGCACCGCTCTGCTTTGAAGATTGCCAGGCAACGCATCTGCAATTCTGTTACAACGACTGGGTGTTGATTGAGGAGAAGCGGGAGCGCAACATGTTTCTCAAGAGTCGCGCACATTTCAGGCTACCCAATTGTACAGCGCTGCCTCATTATGATGCCAGCATGCGGCGCTCCAGCTGCTCCTACATAGGTCTCACCGAAATCAACGAGTCGGAAGTCAGCTGTAAGTAACGCCTACAAACCGAAGTGTCACACAGTCCCTAAACTGTGTTTCGTTATAGATGACTGTCGCAATGGCAATGGACGCTACTATATGGGCACAATGAATGTGAGCAAATCGGGCATACCCTGTCAGAGATGGGATACACAGCATCCACACAAACATATCCAGCCTCCACTGGTTTTTGCTCAGTTTATCGATGGTGAGAATTATTGCCGCAACGCTGGAGGGGAGGAGCCACAGCCCTGGTGTTACACGCTAGACGAATCAGTGCGCTGGCAGCACTGCGATATTCCCATTTGCCGTAGGTTTTTCTCGTATTCTACTCTAAAGCAATAACTTATTGTATTTGTTGGTCTTGCAGCTGATTATGTGGATCCTAGCGCCAAGGACATGAGTATACCAATTAAGATGGAGGAGTTTTTTACGCCCTCGATGATATTTTTGCTAGCCGGCATTGGCTTCATTGGCATTGTGGCGCTACATCTGATCATACTGCTTGCCTACAAGCTGTCCAAGCACAAGGATTACTCGCAGCCGTCACAGGCAGCGCATGGAGATTGCAGCGCCTCCGTGCGAGGTGATTGCAATCTGTCCGCCAGTCGAGAGACGCTCGGTTCAAACAATTTTGCCACCACGAACGCCAAATGTGGCACAATACGAAGCACTGCAACCATTCACAGCAATTGCATTATGCTGACGACCACTGCAGCGGTGCAGGAGCCCAAAACAAAGCTTAATGCACGTCTCGAGAAGCTGGAGTATCCGCGTGGCGAGATTGTCTATGTACGCTCTCTAGGTCAAGGCGCTTTTGGGCGCGTCTTTCAGGCCAAGGCTCCGGGCCTTGTATCGGGCAATGAGGATTTGCTGGTAGCCGTTAAGATGCTAAAAGACGATGCCAGCGACCAGATGCAAACGGATTTTGAGCGTGAAGCTTGCCTATTGGCCGAATTTGACCATACCAACATTGTGAAACTGCTTGGCGTCTGCGCCTTGGGCCGTCCCATGTGTCTGCTGTTTGAATACATGTCGCCGGGGGATCTGAACGAATTCTTGCGTGCCTGCTCCCCATATGCTACACATCAGGCCCAGCCGCGTAATCGACAGCAACTGACGGAGCTGCAACTGCTGCATATGGCAGCGGATGTAGCATCTGGCATGTTGTATCTAGCCGAACGCAAGTTTGTGCATCGTGATTTGGCCACGCGCAATTGCCTCATCAATGAGCAGATGCAGGTTAAAATCGCTGACTTTGGACTGTCGCACAAGATCTATCTGCAGGACTATTACAAGGGCGATGAGAACGATGTCATTCCCATACGCTGGATGCCCATTGAAAGCATTCTCTACAACAAGTTCTCGCTAGAGTCAGATGTGTGGGCCTTTGGCATCTGCCTGTGGGAAATATTCTCTTTTGCCCTGCAGCCATATTTTGGCCTCACTCATGAGGAGGTCATTAAGTACATCAAAGAGGGCAACGTGCTTGGTTGTCCAGACAACACACCGCTTTCCGTCTATGCTCTAATGCGCCGCTGCTGGAACCGCAAACCCAGCGAGCGACCTCGCTTCGCCGAGATCAATCATTGCATTCAACACAGCATCGCTGAATGCGAGTGCAAGGCAATGCTTTAGGGTGAGAAATCATCAAAAGCAAATCGTAATTATTCCGTCATGTTTCAGCCATTTTAAATGGATCCGTATCCGTATCCGAAATCTTAATGCTCTCCAGTTGTCTTCCGGAGCAGACGCACTAAGCACAAACACATAATCAAAGTACAGAGAATGTACCATGAACTAATTATCAACCGATATATATATGTATGTATGTAAACATAACCATTCTTCACTTAAATTGTGAAAGCTAAAAAGTTTATGTTATATCCTTTATATTTGGTTATTTCATGGAACCTCAGAACCATTCATAGTCAAACTCATATTTGTATACATATACATAAATATTACAAATAATATAATACATATTAGATTTTAATAATAGTATATTACGATTATCAGTATGATATTCTTTTCACAACGAACGCATTTAGTCAGCCTGTATTTGGCACTGGTTGGTACTCGTTTTCATATCTAGACCGTAGACAATATAAGTTATATTATTTATAAACATTTATACATTGATAATCGCATGTATGTATGCACTTTGGATTTAATTCCAATCGGATTTTAATAGACTTAAGATTGTACTCGGGATATGTTATCACTAGAGGGAATTCCAGCAATCAAACACTTTTGAAAAGGAATCACAAAAACACCGAAGACCATCAAAACAATAATAAGGAATATAAAATATGAAATATTTAGAGAACTGTCTACATCCTCAATTTCTTAGGAGACATTTACATACATTTTTATCTTGTAACTAAAATGTTGATGTAATTTGTATAATATAACTTTCATAATCGAATTAAAATGGTACTTTTCTATTGGTTTCAACTTAGCGGCAATAATATCCATCGGGGTCGTAGTAATATGGACGATTGCATGGATAAGGAACAGGCACGGGCAGCGGCAAAACTCCGAGTCCTATGCCACCACCGTAGCCAATAGATCTGTAGCCTGCGTAGCCAAAACCGCCGCCACGTAGCCATCCATAACCACGTCTTGGCGGTCCAAAGCCACCTGGAATTCCCCCTCTCCAGCCGCCTGGCCGTCCACCGCCCCAACCGCCTGGGCGCCCACCACCCCAACCACCGTGTCGTCCGCCGCCAAAGCCACCACGTCCGCCGCCAAAACCGCCACGTCCACCACCACCACGGCCACCACCACCGTGTCCACCACCACCATGACCTCCTCCACCACGCGCCAACAAAGTGTCCATGAAATTGAAGAGTAGCACGATAAGAAGAAGCCTCCACAGTTTCGACATTTTGCGTTCCTTCGTGATTCGTTTTGCTAACGCGACTAACAGAAAATGTATCTGATGTTTGGATTGGCAGGTTCTAAATACTTACAGCAAATTAATTAGAGTATTCCATATAATTGACGTGAACTCAAGTCTTTAAGCAAGAAATCCCCTATATCGTGTTCAAATATAATTTTTCGCATATGTGTACATATTTATATGTACATATAGTATGTATATATTTGTTTTGCAATACAAAACAGAGCTTAACCTCGCAATTATCACAGCAGCCTAAAGCCTAAGATTTAAACAATACATTCAATATGATACTTAAACAAATATGTGTGTAAATAGGGTTTGAATCAGTGCAACTTTGGGCAGTTAGTATTCTTGCTGAGCACCAGTCTTTCGGGATCTAGGGAGAGTCGCTTTAGAACGTCATAGATCTTCTCTCGAATCTCAACCACAAAGTCAGTCTCACGTCCGAGTATCCAGATCTGATCGGCGTGGCCCAGGGAGCCAATACTGCCGCAAGACCACAATATTGCAAAGTTATCGTAGTCCGTGTAGAGCACCTGGTATTTACCTGAACCTGGCAACAAGCGTGCAATTACTTCTGGAAAGCGAGTGTTAAACTAATGAAAATCATATAAAAGAATAAAGTTATTGTCAGTTTTTTTTAAAATAATTTCAAAGACCTACCTTAAAGTCCATAATGGAAGATTTGGTGTTCTCTGGCGTTGCATAGCCTAGGTTTACATTAGGATTACCAGTGCTATAAAAATATAAAGACAGTTAGATTATTTTTAATAACATTATTTAAAACATTTGACTTGCATGCGATTAACTGTTTTTATGGAAACCTCAAGCTTAAAATTCTTAAACTTGGAAAGATCCGCTTTGTTGTAGGGGTGAAACTCGAAAGTGGTACAGCCCGACGCAATCTCTGGCAAATAGAAAGAACGCTCCACCTCAAACCAGTGACCAAGTACCTAAAAAAAAATGATTAGAAATAAGATCGATAAGGTCTGCCTGCATGCGTTTCACTTTGAGTAAGCGATGAGTAATCATTAAACTGGGTTACTAGTATTATACAAAAAACCAAAAAAAGAAGAAGAAAAAATAAGAAAACAAAATAACAACTGCCTCCACTCCCTGCGTAAAACACAAACATTTTAAGCATTTTTTTTTAAATTTTTTTGTAAGTTTGGTAAACTGGTTTTTAGCGCCAGTAAAGCTCAAGCAATGCTCAGTAGCAGATTCCACTGATAGCTTGTAGCTGACAGCTAGCACTGGGCTGTGACATAAAAACCTTCACTTGATGCATTATTGTTCTTGGGGTCGGGGTCTTTGCCCCCTGCATAAACAAACGATGTCAAAGTGATTTATACACTCACGCTTTATCAACAGCTCAATTGGACATCAAAACTTATCCAATTAGCGACAGGCACAAAGTCCAATGATGTTGCATCCTAAAAACACATGGATAAAGAGGAATTGCATATATACATGAAGCAAATCACGCACGAATCAACATGATATAATCTCAGACTTTGTTAGTTTATACCCAGCGGCGCACTACTGAATAAGGTGCGCCTGCCAAAAACATATATGGTAGAATGTGACTACGTAATCGATGAAGCACGCTACATTTTGTATATGAAGTTTTAATCAGGGATTTTTTTTTGCCAATGTGGTTTACAATTTTGCGCTTTCATCACTTGAGTTTCAGACGACGACATGTCTAGGACATATACTTTTGTGAAAAATAAAAAGGTACTATGTAAATACATATGTAGAATTTATTGTTGATGTGCTTATTAAATCGTGTCTTAACAGCAACATCAATAAACGCATTACTTGTACGGTAGAAGTTTTGCATTTGTTATTTTTTTGGTACAAGAACACAAAAATGAGCAGCAAAAAGGGTTTAAGTGGGCGATATATTCTTCGGCTGGCCGCTCAAGGAAAGTCTGGAGGATAAAGTGGAGCTACTTTTGGTAACGCAGGAGAGGTATTGTACTTACAATACCAAACGTTGGAAATTGTGAAAAAGCTGAAGAAAGAGGTCATGCTAGAAGAGGAAGGCTTCACCATAAACCGCTTTGAGGATTTAGATAGCATTGGCAAAAAAATAAATTCTCAACAATGAACCAACATGTGTAAGTATCAACTAAAAAAAAGCCTTATAAAGTCTCTGTTTCATGTTTTTTTCTTACACAGGTCAAAGTGATTAGGCAGGAGTTGATTACCTTGTTTAATAACGATGGCGTTAATGTCAGAATGCCATTTAAAAATATTCTTCATTGAATAAAACAATTTTTGATAAGTTCAAAATATAAATTTTTTAATTTATCATGAGGTGAGCGCAGCTGCGCTGCAAGTACGTTACGCACTTACACTAAGTATCTTTTCTTTTTGAACAAATAAATAGTTTACAATTGAGTACACGAAGTAAGCGATTAAGATTTGGAAATTGTGTATCTTTTCCCACATCTTCGATTACAGTTTTATAACGAATTAATGCAGCAGTAATGATAATCGCCCACTCCTTAGATTATAATGTGTAGAGTTTCAAAGGTAGGCTGCTGACTTATGGAAAAGTGTGCATAATTGTAATCGATTTTCGAATCTACGCTGAGTGCCAAAGATAAGTAAGGAACTCGATTCTGGATTGCTGATTTGCACCGATGGGTAGTCTCTAGCAATTTTTTCAGTCGTTATATTATCGTTAAAATTTTATATCTGATGTTAAAATTTATCTTTAAGAGTAACTTTTAATTTCACGCAATTATCTCGCGTTCATCTTTGTTCACAGTTCTTACTTACTTATAATCATACTATATGGAAGTATATATGATAATTTGGTATTTGATTTGCTCTAATGGAACTGTAAGTGAATTCAAGGCGGTCAACTGAATGACCCCCTCGCATGATTAATGCTCATGTAGTTGTGCTGCTAAATTGATTAAAGCACTTTTCTAGTTTGTCCAACTTACAAAAACAAACATAAAAAGCAACCAGAGCTCTTTGATCTTTGGTCTAATTGAAGTTGTCCTTGGCGTGCCAATAACGTTAGCAACTAGAAGGTTGGATATGGTCAGTAGTAATAGTTGGCTTCTTGAATACGATAAACAAGTGAATTTTTTGCCATTGCCAACGACTTTAATACCGGCCAGCATCACGATACAAACAAATGAAGATATTCATAAGTGTTTAAAAGGCTTATAAATTTGTTATATCTCCTTTGCTGTAAACTGGTTTGCACTTTTACATAGTTACAGACCTCAAATTGGTTCAAGTTCATCTTTATGCATTATATATATTAACATATACATATAAATGAATACTACTAAGCTGACGCCTTGTACTAATTAACGAAAACATTTCACAGCTGTTTTTTTTTTTTTTGCTATTATTGTTTTTATTAAACTTATGCATAAACATTTAATGCAGTCCTCCATTTGGTTTGTAACTTACGCGACTCATATTGAACTTCGGCATCGATGGATACTTCGGGCAACGTCCAAATCCATAAGCTTGTGTCTGGTCAACGAATGTCAACAAAAATACACTTGACAAAAGCAAAACTCGCAAAATTGCACAAAACATATGTTGACTCATTTTGCAAAGTTAAACACACACAAGATATGCCTGTTCAGGTAGAGATTGGCTATGTTTTTGGCTGTTATTATTATAATTATTATTAAGCTTCGGTTTGTTCTCTGTGTCGAATGTTTAATTGATTCACAGAGGTAAGTTATGCACAGAGGGAACTTCCGTTTTTTTTATGTCAGTTGGTCAATAAACGCAGCTGTTGAATTTCCATTTCCTCGAAGCGGTGCGAGTGTTGTTTTGGTTTAGTTACTGTTGCTGCTGCTGCTGCTGCTCTGTGTACCTATTATTATTCCACAAAAGAAATGTGCGATAATAAAAACGTGCTGCTCCTCGAGTCTCGCTGCGTTCGAACGATGTTTTTTGGATGGGTGGTTGACTGCTACAAGTGCAACAAACAACAACAAAAAAGAAGTGAAAATGAAACAAACCGCGCACTTGTCTTTCAAAAAATTGTTAACTAGGTTGGCTCGTGCCTGACTAGGCGTTACGTAAAAGAAAATCCAAAAACCAGACCAGGCTTAACGCTATGCGATGCGAGGTGAGGTGAAGCGAACCGTCTGCCGCATAGATTCCCGCTCATAGATTCAAGCCCGTTGCAAGTCCCAAGACCATGCGGAATGCAAAAGCAACTGGTTAGGACCAGTTGCACTTAGTGAATGGGTGCTCGAATATACTTTGTGCTCAGCACGAAACTATTGCGCATTCATTCATAAAGAAAAGTAAAAGGTCTAATAAAGGAAGTCACTCGTTATTGTTGCTGTTGCAAATGTGTCATGAAGTTTTCAATGCGAACCAGATGGTTTTCCAAGTTCAAGACAGCTAATGATTAGCCAAACAAATGCATAAAAGAAAATAACAAAAGTTTATACATGCAAAATAAAGGAAGTAAATAGATAGTTTCTTTTATGACAGAGACGTTTTGTAACAACTGGCAAGTTATTACCCATTTAACACGTTCAAAAAACAGGCAATGAAAATCGGCAATTGGCAAACCAAACAACCAATTTAGCATCCAAACAGCTGAGAAAAAATGTGTTAATTTTACAGACAGACGAACAGCAGTAGAAACAAAACAAACAAGAAAGTCAAAAACGATTCGTTCAATTACAATTATTTTAGTTGCCTGGTACTGTTTTAACGCCAAGGCAATTGCAAAATGATACTGTGTTTTGACTATATTTTTTTATTTACAATATTTGTTTTGTCTACAACTCGTATTCCTTGAGTATGTCTTGTTGTACATCGATATGGTTGTTATCTCTTTGTTTAAATGTTTGACTGCTGCACACACACGGCACGTTCTTTGGCACTTTAATGTTATATATTACTCTAGAAAGTCTATGAAAATCGGTTGACGCGACAACTACGTTTCTTTCACAACCACACTTCACGACCGTTGAAAACGAACTGACTGATGTTTATCGCATTGTTATTTGAATAAACAGTAGTGTGGCCGTAGTACAAAAGACTTTTTATGAAGGTACACACTGGAAATGTCATCGATAGCTTTATTTCTGTAATCGACTGGCCTCCACAAATCTGTCGACCACCAAACAAATAGCAAACAAATTTTTAAACAAAATTATTTCTTAATATTCAACAAATGGCAGCTTTAAAGCCTTTATAACAGATCAGGGCACTATTTAATAAGCGATGGAAGCTTGTGTGCTATGCTTTGACCGCTGCAAAATCGGCGAATCGTACAAGATATTTTCCGAGACAGGTTTGCGGCTTAACATTTGCAAAACAATAAACAAACACTTTTGGCTCGAGGTAATGGCGCGCGTTGTTAACTTTTGTGATGTCTAATGATGATTTCTTGTTTGCAGTTAAGCAGCGCAACGGGAGGTGAGCGGGAAGAAATATGCTACCAATGCTGGGAGTGCGTAAGCAACTTTAACGCATTCTATCAGCGCGTCTATAACACACACCAGGAACGACGATGCGATATTAAGAATGCGCCCATTGAGTTCTGCGGCGAGTCGGAAACAGCAAATCCTCTTGCCTTTGGCGGAGAGTTGGATGCATTGGCCGAGGATTTCTTTGCAACTGGTGATGTCAAGGTGGAGGTGAACGAACTTGAACCGCTGCCCAAGCTTGTAATGATCGAAGAACCAGTGCTTGAAGAAAAGGGCAGTACAACCAAACGCGCCTCAATCGAGCAAACAGCGTCAACTAAGAAGCGTATTAAAAAGGAGCAGCGCCCAATTGCCAGTGACTCTGATGGAGACATACCGTTGGCTGAGTTCCTGGACATTAAGCCAGCAGTAGCAGCTAGCAAGCAATTACCTGTCAAGGCTCAACCACTGCGGAGAAGCACTCGACGTGGCCGCCCACCAAAAAAACTAAAAACACCGCCAGATTCGCCTTCGCTTACTCCTAAAAAGGAATTTCAGTCTGATGATGAACATGATAATGATCATGATATGGACTTCGTAGCCGCCGTAGCATTGCTTGGCACAGAAGACAGCGCAAGTTCGAGCGAGAGCAGTGACAGCGCCTCTGGGAATAGTCTGCCGGATGTTGAGCCGGAGGAGCGCTACGCAGAAATACCAAAACGGGTTGTGGTCAAGCCCAAAAAGTATCGAAAGCGTCCCAAACCGTTGGTGCCGCCGGTGCGCATGAGTCGCGAGGAGCTCGAAAGACGAAAGGCGCAACAAAACGAATACGATGAGATTATTTTTGAGTTTTTCAAAAAGCTGCCATGTCACGTATGCAATCTTCTAGTGCCCAATTTCGGAGACATGCTTCGTCATCTGCGCATGTCTCACAATATAGAGAGTGGCTTCATTGCATGCTGTGGTCGTAAGTTTCACATACGCCGCGGTCTGGCTGAGCATGTGCTGGTCCACAATAATCCTAAGCACTTTATGTGCACCCAGTGCGGACGTGTGTTTCAAGACTCCAAAACGCTGGAGGCGCACGAGCAAACACACACGAATCCCCAAACGGATAAGCGCATGTATCCGTGCGAAAAGTGTTCTAAGACCTTTACTACAAAAGCCGCCGTCGCGTATCACAATATGTCAAAGCATGTGCCCAAGTCAGATTTCAAATATACCTGCCCCGAGTGCAATAAGAAGTAAGCTATTGTGTCTTATCATTTGATCACACTTGTTAACTAAATATTGTTGCAGGCTGCCCACAGAACGCAAGCTTAAGGAACATAGACGACATATGCACGATCCTGAAACGGCAATCATTTGCGATAAGTGTGGCAAAACGTTGCGTACTCAGGCAAATCTAAAGAAACACCACGAAATTGAGCATTCCGATACGCCACGCCCCAAACCGGATCCCGTGCAATGCGAGATTTGCGGAACTTGGTTGCGTCATATATCTGGCCTCAAGCAGCATATGAAGACAGTACATGAACCTCCGGGTGGTGAGCATCGCTGTCCCATCTGCGACAAGACGTCCACCAATTCTCGGGCACTAAAGCGACACATTTATCACAATCATCAATGCGAAAGAAAGTTCCGCTGTACCATGTGTGAAAAGGCCTTTAAGAGGCCACAGGATTTGAGAGTAAGCTAACTTTTTATTACGATAGTAAATTGAAAACTAAACAGTTCGCTTTTAGGAGCACACATCGACGCACACGGGCGAGGTGTTATACACGTGTCCAAACTGTCCGCAGACGTTTTTTTCCAATGCCAACATGTACAAGCATCGCCAGCGATTGCATCGTGCCGAATGGGAAGCGGACCGCAAGAAACCGTTGCCTCCCAACATAATGCAGCAGGCAGCCACGAAAAAGCGTCAGGCGAGCAGTGCCGTTGGCCCTGCGATGGTCATGCAACACGCAGAGCCCACTGCCGCAATTACCCTCAAGCAGGAATCACAACAGTTGCATTAGAATTTAATATTTATGACATAGAAATAAATTAAAAGAAGGAATTTAATTATATTGTATTCTATCGGTGTCGAATAAGTACGCATCAATAAGATTAAAGAATATATTGAGTACTACTAAGTATGTAGTTCAATTAATGCTCATCCTGTGGAATGCGGATTGTCTCACAAATGCACTCTTCCCGATGGACGCTGGCCCAGTGCTGCGACAAATGCTGACTAATGGCCCGACGATACACCATGCAAGTGATATGGGGCAACTTCTCAAAGCGAACGCGTAACAAGCCCAACTTGGCCAGGGCAAATCGCCAGTTTTTCATGATGCTGGCATTTTTTCCCACATGCTGCGAATCAGGTGTGATGATGACTAGAATTCCCTCTGGTCGTAATAGCTCGTACGCCTTTTGGCAGCAAAGCAATCGCTGCTCTGCACAGGGCATATACTCCAGCAGAAGGCTAAATATAACACAGTGATAATAGCCAGCAGGTAATCGCTTAACACTCTGATCGCTGATCTCTGTTTCTGTCAGTGTGCCATCCACCGCAACTGTGAGAAAGTCTGCTTGTAGCACTAGAGCGTCCGGTGCCGGACAAAGATCAAGCGCAGTCACTTCTAGGTGCGGTGTTTTGCCAAAGGGGTTAAAACAGCTGCCCACATCCAGAACACGCAGCTTGTCTGGCAACTCCTCCATGTAGGAGCATTCAACATTCGCAAGCTCGTCATAGGAAGCCAGCAAACGCTGCTCCCGCAATCGCTTTTGCAAATAAATGCCCTCGGTGAAAAAGTACTTGGTAATATAGTCAATGGCCCACTTGATGCGACTGCGTGCATGAAGCTCTGTTTTACTGGAGTTTGCTTCCCAGATGCCAGCCAATTGCTGCATTGCATGCGCATATTCCGCCAGCTTTTCAGCATTGTGGGGTCCAGTGTGCTCCTGCCAGGCGCGTTCCGCGCCATATAATTTGGTAAGTTGACGTAAACTTTCGTGGCAGCTCTTCACAATGTTGGCCAAACGCTGATGCTCCTCTGTGGCCATAGTTAATTTTATCGGTTCTTCCGAGGCGCAACAAATGCGTTGAGTTTCATAAAAAGTGCAACTTTACTATTAATTGTTTAGCTATTTTTAAAATACATTTAAATAATTCAACAAAACTTTATCCAGCCTTAAAAAAAAATAAACACGCAAACAGAAAAAATCTCGACAAAGCAGGCCCAGCAAGAAATACTAACAAATTTGCTTTCCGTTGGCCCGCCTTACAATAGAATCAAGCAAGTGGTTGAATAGAGAAAATGAATGTAAGAATGGGGAAATGCTTGTGGAAAACCAATAAAAAATAAATAAAATACCTCATAGCAATAAGAATGTGTATATATTCATTCTCATTGCTCATAGCCAGCGGTCTGACAATCTGGTAACGATATTTTCATAGAGATGCTCTTTAACTTGGACATCACTGTAGAATATGTATGCATTGCCTTCTATTTTGTCCAACAAAGCGCAACAGCTCACATAAACAATAGTGTGCCCAGGAATATAAAAATTTTGTTATTTTTAATGGTCAATGAATTTTAAAAGCAAAGAGTAAAGCTTCAAGCAATTAAGTGGAATTCAAATTAATTGAAATAAGTTTGAATCTTTCACTGAGATAAAACTTAATGGAACATAAATATACGGGTGCGTGATCATGGTTCAACTGTTGTAAGCTTTTCTTCTCAGTAAAACTATACACTTAGCTTCAATTTAAAATTTTGTGGCCACTTTTGATTTAAGCTTGATTGATATAAACCATTGAATAAAGTATATATAACATATAACACATGTATCAATGTCTTGCCCATAGCCTTCAGTTAAAATAAATAAAAAAAGAAAAGTAATATGTGAAGTATTTTAATTAATTAAGCTGTTTTTTAATAGAGTTGAGCCAAAGACTTTGGTTGAGCAAACTATCTGGCAGCAAAAACTGCAACAGCCAACATTTCAATGATTAAATAATTCGCGTGAAACAGAGGTTGACTCAACTACATTGCCTACTTAGTATATTTTTAGGTGTAAAGTGATCGACAAACGATGTGAGTAATCAAATTATGGGACGGGCATGTAAATACATATGTAAGCTATGACATGAGTACGCTAGTTCATTCACATAAACTGAAGACTTTGACCAGCACATTACCAGACAGTTTCCTTTAGACACAATGCTTTAGATTCTCTTATCTCTCTTAAACTGTTGTGAGCTACAACTAATCATTTATGTATGTCTGTAAGTCTAATATACATAAGTGTTTATAGTTCTACAATTATACTATGACTCTAAAGGTCAATATCATGTAGAATATATGCATACATAAATAGCTAACGCATAGAAAGATACAAAAGAAAACTATAATTTTGCCTATTTCATATCAACATGACAAGACTAAAAAGAAAGTTTTTCTTTGGAAATACCCTGTGAATAAATAACATGAATTCACCCTAAAGAATAAGTACTTCTTACATTAATTAATGGAAATTACATTAAAAGCAGACTAAAAGAATATTATTTAGGGAAAAAACACAACAACATTATACCCTGTTAAAGGGTGCAGGGTTTATTAATAACTTCTACGCAATCTTTGTACCTTTTACATTAACATACTCATACACAATGTTCATGCGACTATTTATGGCGAAACTAGTTAATATAAACAGCCAATAACTGCAAAGTCTAATTAACTGAAAAGCTAATCACTTGAAAACAAGTCGCCAGACTGGTCACAGTCTATAAAGCCGATAACGTTTTGCTAATATAATAGTTTAAAAATTGTGAAAACGTTGCTTACTAACGCAACCGACTGCGGTATTCTCTGATACTAATGTAAAACCTTGTGTTGTGTGTATGCCTGTAATGGGGGGCTTGGAAGCGGCAGGGATAAGACACGACTATTCGAAATTATTTTTTGAAGACCTTACCAGCTATATTGTCACCAAAATTGATGAATTCAGCTAGAAAACTGTGGAAGATATGAGGAATTTCGATACTAATCTAAATATGAAGAACTTAAGGGGACATCGCCAGCTAACTTTTAACAAAATTTGGTGACTGTAGCAACCTAATCTTCTCACTTTATGATACCAGCTCATAAGCAAAGTTTCAAGTCTCTAGCTTTAAGGGTAACTAAAAAATTTTGTTAACACAGAGGGGCGGACATTGCACAGAAACATGTAACTCTTTACCTTTGGGATCAGAGTATAAAAAAAAAACATATATAGTAGAATAATCAAAACCTGTTACTACCTTTACAAGTGTAATAATCGCTTTGATCTTCAGATGCAGATGGGAATCAAACTATTTTTGTACATAATTCGGACACTATGTGGGACGGAATTTGTATATCAAGCTCTACTTATCGCTTAATAATCAATGATATTGGTTACTAGAGTGCTAACAGCGATTTCGGATGGTCGCTATTAGCGATAAGGATTAGAACGCATTCGAAATTCTTCAAATTGTTCAGTCGTTGAATGGTCGTCTACCGAGTCGCTCGCTCGCTTGTGCTGTGCCCACCCAAGCTTATACATCAGATCATCAGCCCAACATGAAAGTCGAATGGGCTCCCGTCAATGTGCCGCCCAAGCGTCGCTTGGAAACATTCGTCACTGGCATGTTTACATTATTTTTCTTTACACTTCCTCTGATATCAGTGTTACTAATGATCGTACTTGTGGTAAGAAACCACTAGAGTCTAAAGATTTTATAAAAGTTATTTATTGCATGTGTATTTACTGTAGTTCTATACTGGATTTGTGCTACGAACACTGCTCGTAATCTATATGGCATACATAATTGTACAACACAGACGAACTCGCTCAGGAATGGATGGCAATGGGTAGAGATCTATCAAATAATTTCTTGACTACGAATTGTAATTCACATGAGTTTTTTGTCTAGTTGGATGATAAATCGCAGCAACTACCTATATCGTGTGTATCGTGACTATTTTCCCGTCAAATTAGTTAAGACTGCCGATCTGCCGGCCAATAAAAACTATATACTTGCCAGCTTTCCACATGGCATTCTTGGGTAAGTACAATTAAGCTGGGATATCTTATCAACTGAAAGTATTTAATTTATATGTACTATTTATACCACTTACTCGCAGCACGGGCATATGCATCAATATGGGCCTAGACATTAGCCATTGGCTTAAGCTCTTTCCCCAGGTGCGTCCAAAGGTGGCAACACTTGATCAGCACTTTGTGATACCCTTTCTCAGGGATTTGTTGCGCTGGTGGGGTTTGATTTCGGTCTCCAAGGAATCTTTGGTGTACTATCTCACCAAACCAAATGACCCGAAGCATCCAAGCAACCGTGATGGTTTCACATCCAATGCAGTGGCTATTTTGGTAGGCGGTGCTCAGGAGGCCCTCGACTCGCATCCCGGCAAATACATTCTCACGCTAAAGAATCGCAAAGGATTTGTAAAACTTGCCATACGCACGGGGTAAGTGTATTTGTATTTATATTAATGATTAGTCATAACATCAAATTTAATATTCTTTCACGCAAAACAGCTCATCAATTGTGCCAACGATCTCATTTGGTGAAGTGGACATTTTCGAACAGGTGGACAATCCGCCAGATTCATTGCTGCGTCGCCTACAGACGATAGTCAAGAAGTTGACGGGCATATCGCCATTGATACCCGTGGGTCGTGGCTTCTTTAACTATACATTTGGCTTCGTGCCCTTCCGTCGACCCATTGTACAAGTTGGTAAGTTACAATAAGCGATCTTTATCTTGAGTTCGATTTCGATATCTAAAGCAAATTGCTTCATTCCAGTTGGCGCGCCAATTGATGTTACACAAAGTGCGCAGCCGGACCAAGCTTATGTAGATGAGGTGCATGGCAAGGTAATGGAGGCTTTGGAGCTTATGTTCGCTCAGTATAAGGAAAAATATATGCCGAATTCAGCAAAAACAAAGCTGGTTATTCATTAAATACACACACACACACAACCATTATTAATTGAAAGAGGCCGGCAACTTGCTTAATAAAACGTCATTATTTGCATTTTAAAATTAAATAAAAATGGTCACACTAATTCTTAGAGCGGTGCTTTGAAAATGGGAATAAAAGTGCTGATAGAAATAAGTACAAATCGTCCAAATGTTGTATCTATTATAAAATTCAAAAGTGATTTAAAATAATTATTCAAAATGAAATATGTTATAAGCATTTGTTCTTGATGTTTAGCTGTTAGTTGATTGTACACAATAAAGAAGTTTAGTTGGTTAATTTTAACGAAAGCGTATGTTTTATTATTATTAATAATATTATTAATTTACCAATTAAATTTGTTACGTCGTACATAAATATTATATACAAAAAGAAAAGTAGGATTCGAAAACTTAACTAAATGTTGCTCTTGTGTTTGTGCCATGATTTTGAAATTTTTCATTTGCATATACTCTATAGAATTTTGGTTTAACAACTATGTACAAAGAATTTTTAAAAATACAATATTAAGCTACACTAAATTCAATCGCAGAATTTTTTCAAGTTAGGTACAAACAATTTTTGTTTTTAATCAAATATTTTCTTATTTTAAATATATTTTTAGCAACAAATCACCTTTTATTGTTAAGTATTTACTACAACAATATTGTGGGATCTTAATAAAATCAAATCAAACTGTAGAAATTTTCCTAATTAAAAATAGTTGTTGGCTTCATTTCTAAACTATATGAAAGGTTTCTACAAATACTTCTAAAACAAAATTTCAACAAATATTTTAGGAAATGCTGTAAGAACTCACGCTTACAATACTTTTGTAGAAGGAACACTTGGCATAACTGGATTGGGTTGAGTTTTGTGTTATGTGAGAACGAGCTTACGAGTTTTTTGTAACGGCGCACAGCTCACCCACAGCTGGGCTAAGAAAATGCATTCATTCAGGAGAAAATGGTATTGTTTCTCGGCTATAACAACAATCTCTTAAATATTTATTTTAGCGTTCAGTTGATATATATACTTATATATTCGTTGTAAAAATAATATATATATATTCTGTGGGCTTTTGCTTAGAATGTACTCGTAGTTTTTGTTAATGACTGCTAGTTGAATATTTCGCTCATTTATTATAATATTCTTCTATAATTGGGTTTCTAGTAATGCGTGTGTGTGGGTGTATTCGCATAGTGTGTGTTTTAAGCAATTGAATTGCTAAACATTCCAAATAAATACATATAATATGATAAATTTTTTTTATAGCAATATAAAATGTTTAAGTTTTAGTTTTTTTTTTTTTTTTTTTGGCATAATTTGTATGTTTGTTGTTATGTTGATGAGTTTAGATTTTCAAATTCAATTTTCATATATATATTTTTTTTCTATCAATTATTAAAGAGCCTAAAAACATTTGCTAATTTTATATCATATCGTATTGTTTAAATGCTAAATCTCTTTTTAAACTATTTCTACGTTTTAAGGTACTAGCCAGGCAGCCAAATTGCGAATGGGCGCAACAATGCAAAAGGTTTACGATATTTGCTGTGGTTCCAAAAAGCGTACTTCTTTTATCTAAACTTGTATTTATACTTTTACTTGTGGTTTTTATTTCATATTTTTTGGTTGCTTTAAATCAATCCCTGAGTGCATTTTTTTACTTTTTATGCTCTGCTTGCTTTATTGCCGCTAGGTTTTATTTATTTTGTTATTGGTGTTTTGCTTGCTTTGTAATTGATTAAGGTCATACGTAATAATTTTCTTGTATTTCTTGTCTAGATAGATCTTAGTTTTCAGCATAAGAGAATTGATTTTGTTGTGTGGTGCTTGCGCGCGGGTGCCCTAATTGAAAAAAGTTATTATTACATATTAATATTAACTACATTAAGATACGAAAAATTTTCATTTATTCTGTTTTCTAGATTTACCAATCTCCAAAATTTGTTGCTTGTGCTTTAGTTAAGTTGAGAAAAAACGATTTGTAATTTGCTAATTAAATAGTATTACTTTGTATTTGGTTTTGAGCGCAAAAGGTGCATGGAAGATTAACAAGGACCTAATGATTTAGTGGGTGTTTGATTTTTGATTTTTGGACCAAATCCAAATTGGTTAATCGTTAGGATGTTCTCTTTTATTGGTGTTTCAATTGCTGGCCTTTCGGTGAGTTCTAATTAAGTTTAATTAATTTAATTTAATTTGTTAGTTATGTATGTATCTACAAAAGATTTCGTCATTCCCTTCCATTTAACAAGTTCAAAATATATATTTATATGATCTTATTTTTTTTTTTTTTGGGTTTCTTGTTTTGTTTTTATTAGTCTTGACATATGTACGTGTATATTTATATGTCTATATGATTTTATACATATATATTTGTTAAGTTTATTTGGGTTTAAATGTGTATATTTATAATTTTGTTTAACGTAGTACGTATTTGTTTTCTTAGTGGAACTTATCTGAAGTTTAATTAGATTAAGAGATAGCAAATGCACTAAATGTACATAAGTAGATGGGCCGAAATACAATTTATATTGTGTTAACTACAACAATGTTTCAGGTTCTCTAATTGGATTCTCATTTTGTTCAACTTTCTGCCAAAAATAACGATTGTAATTTGTGTTTTTACTATAGCAAATTATCAAATTTTAATAGCTTTATAATTTCATGCACTTCATAAGAATGTTTTACATGTAGTATTTGTTTAATTTTTTTAAGGTTTACATTTCATTTAGGTATCAGGTTGCGGGTTTCTTTTGTTCTTGCTTTATCGGATAACATTATATATTAGTATATGTTCTAGATCTACACATGATCAGCTCGCGTTCCATTTGGTTAGTTTCAACATTTAACTTATACAAAAACTCTATTTCAACAATACAACAAAAAAGTTACTTATATTTAGTAAGGAAAACAATTCTATAAAATTTGTAAAAAAAAATTGTATTATACTTTTGAGTCTGTATATGTTTGTGTGTGTGTTATAGGGTATGTGTGTTTGTATTTGTATGTGTGCATGTATTGTTGGTGGTTACAGCCGTCTAGACAGCCACAATGGCCGCCATCTACGAGGCAGTCGGCACTGGATTAAAATAATGCAGGCCATTGGTCTGAAAGAGGATTTGGTAAAGGTTATTACAGTTTTTAAACAATATTATGTTAGTATGTAACATACCGCCATATCGTATTCTGTAATATAGGCGGGAATTTCCAACTGATCCTTTGTAATTGCCGAATACAAGTGCTCCACTCCAGGCAACGAATGCACTTTTGCCTTGATTGCCGGTGCCATAAATGTGGTGAACCACCACGTCATCATTTTTGTCCAGAATGTGGGATGCACAATATAGAAGGCCTTCAGATTCTTCTTGTATCTATGCGATAGCGTTGACATAGATTAGTATTCAATTCATAGTATTCAATTTCCAATATGAACTTACTTATATGGCAAGACACTGTAGACTTCACGCAACCAATGCAACGATGGATAGTTGTTTGTGGATGTGAGCGTATGGAAGTATGCAATGACATAATCGCCCTTGACAATCGGATCCAGCAGTTTGATCAGATACAGTAAAGCCTACAAGATATAAGTTACATCATCGAATATTTTATATAGAGCAAATATTATTAACTTACCTTTTCCAAGTCAATATTCTGTGCTGGAAACCATTTGCCACAGAATACAATCACAGGTCGACCCAAACGATCCACGCCACTCTGATATAGACAACCGATTCCTGACACCTCATTCAGATCCTCAACCATTGCACGCTGTAGAAGGCGTTCATATCTGTAATAAACATCAACAAGCATTCATTAACATTTACTTAATGTTTTACAATCATATCCCTAAATTCACATAGCTCCCAACTAATCTTACAAACGTGCTAATGGCTTACTGATAACTAGATCATGCGTTTACGAGTATTCAGGTAGCTTTCGAAATTATTGTTTGCTTAACTGTCAGTCAACTGGGCACGAGTCGTTCGTAATTCGTAATTGTGTTTACCTCGGCTTACTGCATTGAAATTCACAACACATTCGCTTCGACTTGTATTTGTACTTGTATTTGTTTAGAAAGGTGTATAAAATTTTATGGGATGTTCGTAAAAAAGCATCAAGTCAGTTAGTTAGTTTGGGGTTTTGCTAAAAATGAGTGCAAATATTTGTGCGATAAGCTTAAAAAGCGAGCAACGCAATTAAACATTAATTAATGTAGAATTTATATAAATAAATAAACACTGTGTATCGCAATATTTTTTGTGGGGAATTTTGCTTATTCAGATAGCATTGCGATCATCAACATGCAACGAAAGAGCTTTACAGAAAGTTAACAGATCGCGGCTGCTGTCAAACTCTTAACATTCGTCGCAAATGTTAAAAGAACACAATTTGGGGGGGAAGAAGGATTAAATAAAAAGTCCCAATTGGTAACAGTAAAGATGGCGTTATTGATTCTAGTCTAGTATCCTAAACTGAGTCATTTAGTAAATCATTGACTCTACCATTAATTTAGGTGTTAATCAACCCGATTTGGAGCTTATGAGTGGCAAACGCCTTCCAAATTATTATTGCTGCACTTGTTTGTGTGTTTTAGAATGGTGTAGAGTGACGCATGACGCAGTGAACGCAGCAGCTGACTGCCAGTGAGATAAGCTTATAAGCTGTTAAATGATAAGCCAAGCGACAGCATCTGCAGCGCATCCCCACAATAGATTAAGATAAAAAGCTTCCTCTATACAAAGTGTGTCTATACGATAAAACAAATATGACGCATTATGACGCAGTGTTATATATATGCATAAAATTAAAAAGTTATACTAATTATACTCTGTATTTATGTACATGTGGCATGAACAATTCTCGTGTGAAATTTGCTCGCAGCTGCTAAAATAATTATCGAAATGTATTCAATTAACATGCAGTTTTATGTCTCAGTTCAACTCGTGCTTGATAACAGTAGTAACTGCTTAAGATGTTCTCTCTCTCATATCGAACACGGAATTATTATTCTTTAGCGGACATTTACTGTACCCCACCTCCATCCCGCAAACCACAAATTGCATGTTATATTGTTATGTTCTCGATTGACAGGCGGGTGGGTGGGCGGTGCTAGGCAGCCCATTCTCAGGGTCGTATACGTGGTTTCAATAATGCATGACTGCTGATGAGCTGTCTAAAGGACCTTATCGATATCGGCAACACTATAGACGACAACTAATTGAAATTATGAGCAATAACCAAGTGAAATTTCGAAGCTAACAAACAATGTTGGACTTTTGGGGAGTGAGAGTTATACCAAGTGACGTCACGCAATTAGAAACAAACAAAGTTGAAATACAAGAAATGCCAAACGTCATCAGAAAAGAGTTTCGTACTGAGCGTGAGCGTGTGGGTTGAAAACAAAAAAGTAGTTCAATCTTGACTTCACTGAGTGAGTGTTGAGTGACTGACTGGCAAAACGTTCAATTGATTTGTTCTGTTTTAGTCCAATGTTTACCTCTCCTCCGGCGTCTCCATGAGCTCATCGGCTGCCATCATGTCCCCAGTTGTCTCCTGCATGGGACTGGAGCCCAAGTCAATGGACGTCATGCCCTCAAGCATTGTCATTGTGTGTGTGTTTTTGTTGGTTGGCTTAGTTAGTTGTGTGGTTGGGTGGGTTGGGTTGATATCTTTTTGTTTTGCTAGCTATTATTTTTGTTGTTGTTGTTGTTGTTCAATTATGCTGTTTTCCCTTATTCTTTTTTAAGGTTTATCGATCGAGCAAAACGTAGAACGCAGAACTTTTATGGAAAATGCCAATTTGGTGCACTTTTTCGGCAATTGACGCAAATGGCGCAGACGATTTGACTATTTCGATTACGTTTATAAATAGATTTTTCGAAATGTGGCAGCTTATTTTTGCCAGACTTTTGCGTTGCGTACGGAAGCAGCAATAATATTATTCAAAAACCCAAAGATGTGTAAATTTTAATAGATTTTATAAGTAAGTTTAAGTATGTATTTTGTATGAGTTTATATAAATCAGTTGGACCAATCTATTCGAACCGTATTCACGAGCACACACGACCGTTCGCCACAAGCTGCGTTTCTCGACTAAACGGCATCTGCTCATCGAATGCTCTTCAACCCAACCAATGCTACGCTCCCTACTCTCAACTTTCTCGTGCGAATGGACCTGTACCTCACGTGTATTGATGGTACGTAGTATGTACACCAAGAGACTCAACTCATACATTCTCTCTCCGGCAACGGTAAACTCTCTTTTTTCTCTTGCGCCTGCGCTCTTTTTTCGTTGCTGTACAATGACATCAACAGCAATAGCAACAAAAACATCAACAACAACTATCAATACTATAACAATAACAAAACTGTGGGTGCACACAGGATATACTATTCCAAGGATATACTACCACCTGCCAGCCTGAATGCCTGTCTGCCTGCAAGCTTGACAGCTGCCAGTCGCATAATGCAAATGTCATGTTTGTCCAATGAATTCAGTTGAGTTCTTTTGTGCCTTTTTTTTTTGGACAGCGCAACATGACGTATGCGTAATCTCCACGTACAAACAAAACAACATACTGACTGTCGAACTTCCATATGACGAACATCCATATAAAGAAGTTTTCTATTATACGAATTCATTTTCAAAACACTGCGATTATGTTCAATCAAAAACCCATTCTATACTTTTATTTTTCTCTATCACAAGCATTTTTCTTAAAGTTCTTTAGATAGAGAAGAAGTTCGAATGTTGAATATAAAGGACACCTATACTTCGGTACCACATTATACCCAACATACTTTATTTGTACAGGGTATTAGCTGTACTGGCCAGATACTGCGAACCCGGTTTATTGCATTGAACGAATCGCCACTGTGGCCGAGTGCTTGGCCTGTTTACACATACTGCAAACGATTAATTGTATAAATATATTTAATTTATTAAGATAAATTTAAGATTTAAATGTGTACAAAATGCGATGACACACGATACGAGAACAAGTCGAGCACAAATGGAACAAAATGTGCGGTTGCATTCAATGAACTGCAACATTCACGTTTGAATTACGTTTTAAAGTGAGGCGATTGTCACTGCAGGGAAGGGTGGTGTGCAATTAAGGTGATCATAATTAAGTTGACAGCACAAAATGTTATCGAATTGACATTCATGCGTCGTTTAAGTGAATGCATGAAATTCAAAACCAAAAGACTTTTTATGCGCTATGCATATTTTGGAGTAGTTTTGGATTCGCCTTAAGCTTGGAACAATGCAATTTCAGTGTTTAAGTAATGTTTCGTTCACCCGTACAAACATTATTTATTTTCGTATTTATAGCGATTGATTGACCAAAAATAAATTTGGAACATGCAATCGATGACGTAGTCAGATTGGTCTCAATGACATCGCTGGACAAGAAACAAGCTACAAAATTGTATTCGAATGGAATTAAAGGGTTTTGGACTTCAATTGCATGAAACGCATTCGCGTGACAATGTCCAGTTGAATTAGCATAGGCACATAAGTGCCTGAGAACTGGGTGGTTAAGGTTCGGCAGAAGGCGGCAGCAGACCAGATTAGGAGAAGTAATTTGTAAGACGGTTAAGGTATTTCCGGCACATGCACCCTATAAACAAACGAATAGCATTTAAGCGTATTACGAGAAATATTTTCAGCAAGTGTTTGTTATGAGAAGGGAAAATATTGAATTGGTTTTTGTGGCAGTTTTATGAACTGCAGAAACACCAGTTAATTATAAATATTTAAGTGCAAATGTTAATGGTTGTATGTTAAATGAAGCAAGCGGGCGGAAACTTAATTTGTCCAGACATAAAAGCGACTGTGACACATCTACATGTGTCCGGATGTCGTTCATCCGAAGAAGCAGTTGCAGCAGCAACAGTAACAAGTAGCAACTGTAAAGATACTCTGATTAAATGAACAAATTTAGCCGATTAATTACTGATATAAAGAGTGGAAGCTCTTAGAACCGAAGAAATAGCTATTATTGCAATAAGAATAGAATCTGATTTCTTTCCTGTATTCAACAATCTTTCCTTAATTATTTCAATTCTTTATGTGACACTTGAATTAAAAGTTGTGTTCTTTAAATATTTATTAAGCCATATATCTTAAAGAATAAATCACCTATGCTCTTATGAAATCAAGTTAATTCTATTTTAATTTAATTTTCCAGCACTATTTGCTTGTGAATGAGAAAATTGGCACCAATAATGCTGAATTTCTCTCAGATCTTGTATATAATCTCTTGTGAAATTAAATTTAAATTTGTCAACAGTATTTTTAAAAACTCATTCGTGTCTTTCTTACTGAGATAGTTTTAGCTTTGTATCTGTAACGGTCTTGCCAAAGCATTGATTATCCATCAGTCAGTCAACCAGGACAGACAATTTTATATTTACAAACGAACTTGCATACGGAAGTTCGTGCTATGGAAGTTCGACTGTACTAGAACATATTCACCATAATACACTTTTAAGCACTTACCGCTCTTGATGTTCCATGCCTTCAATGCCCTCGGCAACGACGCTCTCATAGACGCCAGCTCTGGGCCGATCGCTCAGCAAATGCTGCCTGTCCAAATCCATCTAAATGCGGGTAAAAAACCATTATAATTTGAACAATAATTGTGGCAGTTATTAATAATTATATGTACCTGTAGTTGTGCTTGTAGTCCACTGCTGTAAGAGTTAATGCTAAGGCCATTCATGTCCCTGGAACCATACTCCAGATCTGAGCTATTGCCTTCCATATCGTGTGGACTCACATCTGAATCATCGTCAGCTGTTTTTGAGAGAAAGCCGAAAACGAGAGTTAAGTTTAGCTTGTGAACAATTGATATATGACAATAAATGCATTTACATGAGAACTCAAATGAGTTGTTTATCATTATTGTTTATGTTATTGTTTTGTTGCTGGTCCTAGAATTATCAAAAGCTAAGACTCAATGCTGCTGCTGATCAGCATCCAGCGTTGCAAACTTTTCGTTCTTATGCACTCAACCAACAACTTTAGCGCTGCGTAATTTGATATCAACTGAATGCGACGCCGCTTTTGTTAGCTGTGACAGCGACGGCAACGACAACACCGTCAACGCTAAGCGCTTGGATAAGCCGGGGAACCAGAACAAGAGCAGTCTGGCAGAAGGTAAGGCAGCAAGACGCCCCTCTGCCAGCTGCTGTTGGTCAGGCAGGGAAAGCAAGGGGGCGTCTGATGAGTGTGATAAGCGAGCTGCGTTTGTTCTCAAACGTTGACATGATTTAAGTGGACCAAAAAAGAGTAGAAGCTAAAAACATGGCTAGCACACGTCTTAACCAACTGTCGTGATAAGCCGCACAGTTAATTTAAATGTTTGAATATGAATTTGTTCATTTGATAAGCTCGCGTAACGTGCGGCATCTTAAAACGGAGAAGAGTTTGTTTTTCTATTCAAATTAACATCAACATCATGACATCAACAAAGGAACCTTAGTTATTATACAACTTTGTTGAATTTCAACGTTTTAAGTCACAGAATTACAACGCAGATTTATATGTAAGGCCAACAAACAACCGTAGCCATTAACAAATAGTGTGTATTAATTAGTCTTATCAATCTTAAATAAATCACTTTATTTTTAAATCGTGGAAAACTTTTGACAGCATGGAAAGTATGGAACAGAATACCATGCGGAATGCCTTTGTTTTGGTATTTTTTAATTTTTAAGAAACAGCCAGAAAGTATGCAGCTTTTTTTGATCAACTTTTAAGCTGGAAGCAGCGACTGTTGCGTGATTTGTTGTTGAATATCGTCACGACTTTATATCAGATATATGAATAATTTAATTCACTTGAACGCCCTTGTAACATTAGTTTTTAATTTTAGACTTATGAATAGATTAAATAGTAATTTTAACACTATGTTAACACCATTTTGTTTTCAACTTTTGATTATCCTACTTACAAATGTGTGTTAAATTGTTTTGTATTTGCATTTTTATTGGAATGCAATTATTAAATCAGTTGTGAAAAATTGGAATATAGCGTAAAATTTGATGCCGTTTGCCGTTGAGTGACCACGCGTTGGTGTCTTTAAAACGTAACTGAAACCGTACAAATAGGCATGGATTCGAATTGGGAATGGAAACTTGGCAAACGCACAAGCATAGTATAGTATGTTAAATGGTTGTGTGTGTGAGGTATAATCTTATCGACATTATCGGCAGCTGTTGACGAGCTTAACATGGCAATTTGTTCAAGGCAAAGATACCCAAAATACAATCAACAAACAGATACACAAACTGATAACCGATTACTGATAACCGTCTATGGACGTCATCGTATTTCAAGCACTCACCATGTCGATGACGCATGTGCACACTGTGACTGTGCTGCGGATTGCGTATAATGCGTATCTGTCGATCCGGATCGGGATGTTGTGGTTCGCCCAACTCTCCGCCGATATCCTTGGGCAGCTGCCACAGCGCAGTGCGCTCCTCCAGCTGATCGCGTGGAAAGTAGAGCGGCGCCAACACCTCATAGGTGCCACGCTCGTTGCTGTTGACGCACAGTATCACAACCTGCTGTGTAAACTTATCCAGAAAGCGTCGAATGGTGCCTGCGAATGTGAATGAAAACAAACAAGATAAGTCTATATACATAACTGATTTAATTGGTTTCCCCTACTAATTGCAGCTCTAGCCTGAGGCTTGAGTAAACTGATTGAGCAATAACAAATAAATCAAGTATACGCAAGTATTTATCTTAATTGAGTTAATATACAAAGTCAGAAAATCATATTTATTGCGTATACGCATGTTGAATTCTACACAAAGTTTCTAGCTTATTGTACAAATATTTGGTTAACACATATGGCAGAGGGTTGACTCAGATAATTTATTAAGTGCTTGACGAATTTAAGAATCAAATGAAGTAAAAAAAAAGTGCTAATAATATACTAACGAAACAAAGACAATTGGAATGCTTTGTGTTTAACAAAGAGAGATAAGCACTGACAAATAAACTGCATAGGGCAAAAATACTTATAGCTCATACTGTATACTGAGTGTCACAAGAAAATCAAATCATATCTGTATTGATTTTAGTTATTACTTACGCAGGGCAATGTGCGCTGCAACATCGGCTGGAAATGTCATCTGATTGCCACTCACATTGCACACGGCAATTGTGCGCAGATTTAGCTCTTTGGCCTTGCAGAGAACGTTTCTAAATGAAGAATTGTATTAGAAGGAGTGTTGGAAATAAGTGTACATTTTAGCTAGACTCACCTGTAGCAACAGTGCAACGCATTTTCGGCGGCCGTCTTAAGCTTCTCCTTGTAGGCGGGTGCAACAGTGTGCAGAACATACTTGGCTGGCAGATTGTAACCACGCGTAACACGCACATCTCCAATGCGGCACTCTATATATCAAAGAGCGCATACAATAATGAGTAATGAGTTTCTAAAGGGTAAATTTCTAATGCTTACCCTTAACGGTTGTGCTGAGCTCCTCTTTGAGTTGATTGCCTGCAACGGCGATAATGCGTTCCGATATGCAATTGCTTTCAGTCAGGGTTTCATCGCTGCTATTTGTGATGGCATCCACCTCCAGTGTGGTCATGTCGCCATCCCTTTTATAAGTACCACAAGTGGGTGGTGGGTTAGCTTGATAGGAACTAAGTAGGGAGAGCTTGTTGAGGGCTTACCAAATCACCAGACGATTGTTGACATCTTTGGATAGGGGAAAGGGACTGCAATTGTGCCGCGGCCCACCAAGTGTGGAATAATCCGTTAAGGGCAGACGTGTGTCCGTCTTCTGTGAGCCACCCCAAGTGGCCAAATTATCCAATTTGACATGCTAATTGCAAATAAATTCAAAGTGGAACTTAGGCATTATCGTATAAAAGTTAAGTTCATTTCAAGACTTACACATGAACTGGTGCTGGAACTGGAGCTGGTGTCGAACGCTTTGAAGTCCACATTCGAGTTCGTGTCGAGACGCATTGCGCTATAATGGATTAAGAAGTTATTATATTAAATACTTAATAGCAAACAGGGACATAAAACAAGAGTTACTGATTGAGTCTGTATAAGTTTGTGAATGCAGATAGCTTTTACTAGGTTGGTAGGAGAAAGTATTGAGTAAAACAGGTTTAAAACAATATGATGGACTAAAAAGAAAACAGGAAAAAAACAAGAAAATTACAACTATATTAACAAAATTATAGTGAAATCACGATGCATTACAGGAAACATGAATTTTTAAAGATCGTTTGAGAAACAGTTGTTAGGTATATTCATGGTATTTAGTTGCAATTATTCAGAGATTTTACAAAGGGTTATAATTCGGTTGATCAAATTTATTTTATATTTTTTTATCCTTCTGCGCTGTTGCTTGTTGTCCAGAAGATTTTTATTGTAAGGAACTGAAATATCGACTCGTTTATTTTTACTGATCTTTCTGGAACTTGGACATGTTTACAAAGGTCTGTTTATTATACTGTTTAATATAAAAAATCCCTACTTAAGACACTTTTAAAAAAAAACTTCAGACATTGCAGTAAATATTGTATCTGGGCATTCTTGAAAAAACAAAAAAATGTTTAAGCTAAATTAGGTTAAGTTTCAGCTGTTGCCGGTTAAAACTGGTCCAAAGCGCAACGAAATCTCTTCAAACGAACATGTCTTATCTCGACTCGATAAAAGAAAATACCAGGCCAGAACTCAACCGAACAGACAGTTAAGTGAGTCAGAACAGAGAACAACAAACTTGTTATGATTGTTAGCTAATCGTTAATATTGCTTCCTAATTTGCAAGCAAATATTAAATTAAATTGATGCATTACATTCGATTGTACGGTTTATTCTAGTCGAATGAAAAATTAAGTATTCATATCTCGAGTAAGCTACACTGACAGCTCCTAAAATCCACTTTTACCACCCGCCCAACCACCCATCCACCCACTTTGCGAGCTGATGCTATTTATGGCATGTGCGTCACACGTTGGTGAATGGTGAATGCTGAATGGCAGGTGAAAACAATGGCAGCGCCTAAAGCTTTTTTTTGCAGCTTGCAACAACTGCAGCATCAGCAACAGCAACACGAGCAGATTCAGATGCAGCTTGCTTCCTTGCTTAATTGCCATATCCACTCACACACTCATATATCTTCCTTGCACACCCCCAACCCTCTTTTTCGCAATCTCCCTTTCCATTTTATTGTGTGGTGCAACCACAGCCACCGGTTGAACTTTGGCCTTTTGCAGCACAGCTAAACAAAAGCTGAACTATATGGTATACAGAATATCTGGTATAGTAAATATGTACATATACATATATATGGTTCCAGCTCTGGCCCAAATTGTTTGCGGTAATCTGGCTCAAGGTGCTATTTTCGAGTGCTGATGATAACAAAAGCGCAGCACAATGAACAACATGCTAACAAATAAACTCACACAAACCTACAATCAACCTTTCCTCCACCTCCACCGGCTCCCTTTCTTCACAATAAACATATGTGTGAAACCAATCCACGCGTTTATAAGATAAATGCATTAATAAACTGTATGAATTTATCTACGCTTAATGCATACACACGTATAAAGAAGTTTTCCATATTACGAATTCATTTCCAAAACCCAGCATTTTAGTTCAATCAAAAACCCATTTTATGTTACGAATTTTATCCATAACGAAGTTTTTTCTCCCCTTGACATGCGTTAAAAGGAAGCTTAAAAGTATTTATTTGCAATAAAAATTGATAGAACATTGTGAATCAGTTCGACTCTGGGAATACTCCGAAACAGACTTAAAACTAGTTTCTTAATAGCTGAACTTTCAGACATTGTTGAAAAAGTTTGATCAGGTTCAATGACAGAATAAGTCTTCAAAGATATACCATCAGATATACAATATATATACATATACATTACAATGTACACTGATTTGAATCTCGTGCGTTTCGTTATGATGCTACAATTACAGTCTGCATCCAAATGTGGCTATTGGAATAATGGATAAGAAGTGCAAGTATTGCAATGCGTTAAAATTAAAGAATGATTCGCTGGTAGAAAAGTGAAGCTACCTGAATGGCATTCAACACCCTAAACATTATGAGCGTTGAAGTCATGTGACATAAGCGAATTAAAGTTTTTTTTTAAAAATAAAATGTTTTTTTTTTGCCTGTTTAATATATATTTAGATCGTAAAGATGATTTGCACATTTTACACGCCGTATTATATTCATAATTTAAAGTGTCAGAGATTGATTTGGACTTGTGGATTTGCATGACGCATGGAAAAAATCGACACGGATTTAAATGCTGATTTGGAGTTTAAAAAATTTAAGCTTTCTTCTGCCTTTTGTTAACATGTGCTTTTTTCCAGGATTTTGATGCAATTCTTGTTGCAATTATTCGTAGTTTGAAAAAAAAACGGAGACAAATATACTGATAGGAAATTTTGCAAGTTATTTAGGTATATTTGATGCTGGGTTTCCCCCTAAGGCTCAAGTGCAAACAAATCAACAATTGATACTATAATTATTTTAAATAACTTTTAACAGCTTCCCACGAGTCGTTTATTTACCCAGACTGTAGACTTTTGTTTATAAACTGATCTATTAATTCCCATGACTTAACTAACGTTTTTTACATTTCTCGAATATTTACACACTTTCCACGCCACGACAGACACGGATGTCGTACATTTTCGTCACTGTCAGGAACGTGAATAAACAATTTCACGTAAAATTTTATTATTTTTTTAAGAATGTTAAGTAAGTTGACAAAAATTGTGAATAATCCAACCGTGTAGAAAGAATCTGTAGCTAATGGGTTAGGAATCTCAGATAGGAGACGTGTTTTAAAGCAAACTGAAACTAACACAAAGAAATATTAATGGTTAGCTCATTATTTATGTACATATATGTATGTCTGTAGCCATATTAAAATGCATTATTTATATAAGTGAGCTATGTGTTACCATAAAGATACTTAATAATGCCCACATCGCGATTTGTTTTTTTACGGTTTTCGCTTATGACTGCGCCCTGGCATTCCATGTCACACCCTGTATAAAAGTCGACCTGGTCTTACCAGTAAATCAAAATCGACAAATATTTACGCAAATGCAAGAGGGAGACAGAGTGTGTGTGTGTGTGTGCAGGTGTTGTTGTGCATAGTTTTGTAGCTGTTAATAACCTCCATTTGAATTGTTTATTAGTTAGACCCCATCCCAATTATGCATCCACGTACGTGTGTGTTTGAGTGTGTTGACTTTTGACTAAACTACGTCTTAGCTTGGTCGGGCAAGCACTAAGCTTTACAAGCGCTGTCGCACGTTGTCTGCTTTAGCAACTTTTGGCAAATAAATAAACGTTAAATGCTATTGTAGATGCGGTTGCCTATCTGTCTTTCTGTGTGTCTGTGTGTGTTTGTGTTTGCGTCAGACGATCACATCATCACTTAATAGTTTTACAGTTTACAGTTCAGAGTTAAGCCAGCTTAGCTCTTCCCAAATTGACAGTTTCAATATGTATATAACGTATACGCAACGTACACACAGACACACACAAAATTTAAATGTCAAAATCGTAATGAATGAAATATGAACATTTGTCAATGCCACGCCCACTAGCCCACTGGCCACAGCGAGCAATAACCCAGTAAAAAATCACTTTAATTGACATTCAATGGAAGAGTCGAGGAGTTACTTCTGTAGTTACTGTTGTAAGTGCATTCTTCTTGCCATGTTGTTGACGTTGACGTGATTCAGTCAATTACATACATATATATTATTCGTGAAGCGAACAACATGTCATGTTTTTTTTTACAGTATTTTTATACTCAATACCGCAGGTAAAGAGTATATTGGGTTTATTCAATGCCCGTCATGGTGTCGGTCCGACAGTTCGTCTGTATGAACACAACTTTTTCCACACCCTTCGGGACAGATGAAGTGACAAGATTGGGGTTCTACGATTACTGGGTGGCTGGCAAATCGATAATTTCGATATCTCAATATCGATGAATCTTTATATTTCCCACACCCTTACAGTAAGAAATATTAAATTTGGTTAGAAGATAACTACTGGCATAAAATTGTATCAACTTTGGAGCCACACACACCCATTCCGTGTACATCTTCAACACTTTTCGAGCCATAGCCACCGAATTAGGTGAAAAGATAGGTGATAACATCCCCTAAAAACTTGCATCAAAACATTGGTATCATGACCTCGCTCAGGAATGCATGTATATTTCTCAGATTGTTAGCTACAGTCACAGAAATTTTTAGGAAAACCCCAAAAGATCTGCATCAAAACTTTGGGTGCCATGCCCACCAATACCCCCCTTTGCAATCAGGCCTCTTGTAAGCCGTTTTTAAACATGTATCGAGTAAACAGCAGTCGGTTGCGTCCGACGCCATCGATTCCACTTGTTTTACTTGTTCTTTCTGGTTAAATGTCTAACCGTTTTGACTTGATATGCTTACGCTGTTCCCACATTTTCCGTGCAACTACGAATAGTGGCAGGAGGAGGGTAGGAAGAGTAGCGAGGAGAGCAAAGCTAATGCAAAAACAAAGCAGCGTCATTAGTCCAATACGGCTTCAAAGAGTAATTGTTAATTGTGTAAATGTTTAAATTATATAACAAAAATAAGCAGTATATGCAAAAAATAAAAGCCAACGGAAAATTTCGATAGAAATAGATAGATCTTGCTGAAGTAAAGCTGATTATGCGCTTAATCAATATTGGTAAGTTGACTCAAAAATAATCTGAACACTTCACTTCGCATTAATTGGTAAAAGCAAAGACAACAATGAATAATTGTGACTGTTTGTTAGATAAGTTTTTCAGATAAACTTAATTAAGTTCGAAATGTACTTCTATCTTTAACTACAAGTCAAACGGAGAGAGGGTATTCACAGAGCATTAGCTGTGTCGATCACTTGCATTTCGACTTCTTGAAGTTTAGTCAACTCTTAAGTATTTTGCTGTTGTTTCTTATACTCCTGAGACACACACTTCTGCCACATCTCCTGTTCTGTTGCGTTGTAAATATTTTGTATGATTTTTAGTCGCATTTGCCGAGTTTTTGTTTACGCTACACACTCCATCCGCCAAACTGTTGCATAATCAAAGCCAAATTGTCGCCCACATGCCACAAGGACTACCAAGGACTAATACTTCGGCTTTGTAAGTATGCACTGCGGTTGGCACGACACGACAGCATTACGTATACGGCCTGTTGGCATTGTCCTTTGCTTGCCTTTTTTTGATCTCTGGCCGAAAATGAGTCCATAAAGAGACCAAAAGGCAAACGTAAGAAACGTGTCGAGGCCAAAAGTAAGCTTGGCAAGCAGACTGGGATTGGGAATAGGCATTTCGAATGACATTGCCAACAATTCTGTTACTGTTTTTATACTCTGATGCCGAAGGTAAAGAGTATATTGGTTTTGTGCAATCTCCGTCTGTCGAAGTGCAAATCGATAGAACAACCTTTTTATAAATTTGTTGGCAATATGACCAGTGGCATCCCCCAAAGATTTGCATCAAACTATTTTTGAATTTACTCTCCCTCTTTCAAATCAGGCTTCTTAACACCCGTTTTATGCTGGTATCAGAGTATACCGCAGTCAGTTGCGTCAGACTACAAAGTTTTTACTTGTTTCTTTTTTTCTTTTTTGTGCCAGCCAGCGAGCGTTCGATTTGTTTATCTTTGAATTTCGAAGCTTGACGCTTAATGTCCACCATATTATACTATATGTACGTGCATTGTTATTGTATTATTTTTGTTCTTGTTATTCGTGGTTGCTTATATTTATTTTGAATGCGTCATTCGTCGCGCTTTATAGGCTCGGTATCCGTTTTGTTTTTGGTATCCCACACTTTTCAATCCCCAGTCAAAACCAAAATAACAAACAAGACGGAGAATTACGTTTTGGTTCTGGCCCAAAAGAAAGAGACTCGATCTATCATAATTATTTTCATTATTAACTGTTTTCATTGGGGCCTTGATTTGTTGTTGCTGTTTAAATAACTTTTACCATAGTTTAACCATATAATGATGTTAGCATTTAAGCTATTCTTTGTACATGCTATGCAGGCAGCTTTCCAATAAAAGCCGTCATGTGTGGTTTAGCTTTTTTCCGCTTCTGTGTAACTGTTATTATAATCGTTACAATCATTATTTGTATTGGAACGGAAAGTGGGACAACAATAATATATATAGACTATGCGTATATCCTGTTAGTGCTTATGAAACGTATACGCCATGTGAAAGTTAAAGTTTAGTTAAATTTAATGCTCTATAAGTATTGGAAATTTGATCTAATAGAAGAACACTTTACACAACGATCGATATATGCCCTTAAGTGGCTGGGTGGGTGGTTAGGGGGCTTGTTAAAAGCATTTGATAATTGAGCTTAAAAAGCGCATTCAACCGGGGAATCGCTACACAGGGTGCACAAGGTAAACACACACGTAAATGTATTGAATAAACAAAGTACATAAAGTACATGTTTACATTACTACATTGTTCGCTGATGACATTGAGGAAATGGTAAATTGTCAGTTAGGGGAAGGACAGACAGACGGTTGCTCGAACGCGAACAATTAATCAGCGGCCCATGTGTGAGTGGGCTCTCATTTATACATACATACAACTGCGGCATGTCTATTGCAGTCTTGCACTTTTCCCAACGTTACCACACTCACATACACATACACTTGCACATGTATGACAAAAGTTTCATACGAAACAAGCTTGTTTATGAATATTCGCATACATTTTTTATGCATTTTTCGTTGCACGTACAGACAGTAAAGTTGTGTTTTTGGCACCGACACAAGAGAGAAACAATCTTGCCACTCTTTTCACTACCAAACAATGCTCAGCTAACCAGTGAGTGTCCAGTCATAAGCAATTACATATGTACATACGTTCTTTAATAGCTTCCACTCACAGTTAGTCTGTTTTGCTTTCTCCTTCTGATGCTTTTACCGTTGCACAAGCTTTGAAGGTTACCTTTTGATACGTTACATACATACATGAGTATGTATGTGTTTCTCAGTAATTCACATACATACGCATATGTGAGTTTGTGGCTAAAGTAAATAACACTTTTAGGCTATTGAGGCTATTAAGTATAAAAAAAAACATTTATTTAATATGCATGTAACTGTAATCGGATGCTAAAGTCAATTCCACATAGATCGACAAATGTATGTATGCAATGCTTGCAAAACTTCACACACATGCACACACCCACATGACTTTAGCGACTTTTTCAAAATGAAAACACCAACCGAAACATAAAGAAGAAGAGCACGAAGAACCAAGCGCCATCAAAAATTTACACTCACACGCTCAGTTGCACATATACACACACAAACAAGCACAATCATGTACCAGTGTGTGTATGTAAGTATGGGAGCTTCAGGTAACTCTACGAATATATGTATATGTGCTTGAAATATTAATAATGCTTGAAATGAAAACTTGCTGAATTTTTGACGCACTTTTCTCAATGGTATTTAGCTCGTTGAACAATTTTTTCACTACTTAACACTTAATGGTTATTTGTTGTGTTGTTTTTATCTTATTATTTTATGTCTCACTTCTTGTTGTTTTATTGCTTTAACTTCACTTTGTGCACTTTTTGGGTGTTAATGTAGTATTTGTGTGTGGTGTTGTATTGTGTGTGTGTGTGTTGCAAATAAACTGGCTCGTCAAGCTCGTCGCTCTTGCCCACCGCTCGTCACGAATCCACGTTTGACACTAAAAAGCTCGAGCTTTGCGGGCTTAGGCTTTTTTCTTGGGAGCTAGAGACATTGCAGCCAGCGCTAAAAAATCTCAAGCGATGAGGCCTCAAAATAAAATACTAAACGCATAATTGAGGTTTTATATGCTGCATGACAAAAGCTGGCAGCATTGGTCTGACAGCACTTTGGCGCGCACTTGTAAATAAATTTCAAATGTGGTTTGGAAAAATGCTGCTTAAAAATATAATCTTTAGTAGTATTGTGTCATGTTATAAAGTAACTTTGATGACACACTTGTTGCACAGTTTAAGCCACTTAATGGAAGCCATAATGTATGGATTTTGCTGTTTTTTCTCTTGTGGCCACTTATTGAAGTGTATTGAAACAACTTAATCAGAATGCATAAATCGTGCCCGCGGCAACGTAATATTTGTCATATTTTGTATTTACGGGCACTTATCATCGCAGCTGGGTTCGACCCCGCAAAGACCGAAGACCTCATCATATGATACGGACATAAGGCGAAGCTTCATGCTGTGATTGTTGTTATTGCTTTGCTACAAACACAAAATTATACAATGAACAGGCGCATTTAAAAAATAAGTTGTACAGAGAGTCAAAAACAGCATTTGTAGTGGAGGAGGAACAGGCGAAAGTCGCCAGGTTGAGTTCAGTTCAGTTTCGCTTTGAGTTCGACTTCTAGTCTCTGCTGGTCTTCTCTGGCTGGAGTAGATAAAGATGCAGCTGCAGTTGGATCACAGACAGTTCGCTTGTTGTTTCTGTCATAACCAGCAGATGTTTGGCCAAAAACAAAAACCAAATTGGAAAGGAGGAAACGCAGCTTAAGTGGCTATAACAAATGGCCAGTGGCCGAATTGGACAAAGAGACTTTGTAATCGATAAATAAAAAATAAACACAATTGAAAATTATGTTGTTGTTTTTTTGTATTTTTCGTTGGTTTTATACTTTTTAGGTATTTTTTGATTGTTTTTATTGAAATTCCTTAGATCGCAAGAAGCGCACAGAAGTAATATGTTTATGGTAAATTGTTGTTGTAGATACATTATATATATATATTTAATTAAGAATATTATTTAATATTTATGTATATGTCTGCAAATATATATATATATATATATATATATATATATATATATGTATATTGGTAGTTTGTGTGTGTGTGTGATAATGGTTTATTTGTGTGTGTGTGTGTGTGTGTGTGTGGATTTGTATTAATTAGATATACATATACATATATAGTACATAGTGTGGTATAGTATGGTATATTTTATGGTAAATTTATTATTATTATTATATATATGTTATATACAAATCTCAATAGATTCTTGATTGATTTGATTTTTATTTTCATTTTGATTTACTTATTTTTGTATACAAAAAATGTCAACTTTTTCATTTATTTTCTTGACATATTTTTTTTTTTCCTACACTCTTACAGACTATTCGCTCTATTTATCATCATCGTCATCATGATCATCATCATCATTATCTGTTTCAATCATTCGCTTTCTTACAGCTTCTTATTTATATACGTATGTACATGTGCGTGTTTGTATGTATGAACATTTTTTAAGTATAAGTTGTTGAGCAAAGTTTAAATATTTTCTCATTAAGACGAAAGCTTTGTGTGATTTGTTTGAATTTTCATTTTGTTTTGGACTGGAATACACATACACACACACACACACGCACACATACCTATATAAACATCAATCAGTGTCACAAATTTGTTTTTATACTAAATTTAATACAATACAAAAATTGAAGAAATAAACAATGCTCGAGGCTGAATTGAAAAAAAATTAAAGTTCGCACAGGCAAAAATTAAAAAAATTGACAAAACGCATTTAAGTAAAATGTTAACAACATAAAGAATAAACATATATATATTATTAATGCATAACTTTGTGTTGGACTTTCGATTTGTTTTTTCTTCTTTTGATGTCTTTCTATATATATATTTTATCGTTCTCTTACATCAATTGTTATGGTTTTTTTGCGGATAGATGTATACATTTAGTATATTCAAATATGCTTTACATTTATATCAGTTGAATCATTCATAAATTATCACCCAGCAGTTTTAGACAGACAAAGAAACGAACAAGCCAAACTAAACAGTCACTCAATCACATTGCATCACAATACATCAATCAATCATGTTGCTACTTCTGCTGTTTAACTTCACTAGATACCATCAGCTTTTATACATTTAGTTATTATATTATTATATGTTTATAAAAATTAAATACAGCTCTACACAATTTTACACTCATATATGTACATGTATATATATATTTTATTTTTTTTATATTTAAAAAAAGACACTGACAATTTTTTAGCAAAGTTTTTGTGTTTCTTTTAATCTACTCATTCATTAATATTTCATTTTAGCTGCATTATAAAAATATTGTTAAGTAAAAACAAATTGATTTCTTTTTTCTTACGAGATTTTGATTTGAGTTTTTCGTTAAACATGCTTTAAGTGCTTTTTGTTTTTTATGTAATCTGCTCGGTTGCTAATTTTCATCATCATTGTATTTTCGGTTAAATCGGTTAATCCGTTATAGCATTGAGCAACGTCTCACGCTGAGATACATTAAGTTTCGGTTTCAAGTAACGGTACTGTTTCCAATCCAATCGAATCCAATCCACTTAAAATTGCGTGATTGTGCAGTGCTTAAGAGTTGACACAGTTTACAGTTAAGAGTTTCAATTTAAGAGTTACAGTTAAGAGTTACCATTAATTGTTAAATCATATACAATATATAAATACAATTTTTATTTGCATATATTATGTCAGTTTAGACGGCTAAAAAAATTTGACTAATATTTATTTCTGGTTTGTTTTTTTTTTTTACTTTTTTTTGTTTTTTTGTATTTTTATTTTTCTTCTTCTTGTATTTGATAAGTATTTATTTATTTGTTTTCATGCAATATATTCATGAATTGTTTTGTTTTAATATAGTATTTATATGCATACGTAGATAATTTGCTTGGAATTTCTATGCGACGGCTCGGATGGCGGCTGCACTTTATAGCAAACGAACAAATTCAAAAACAATTATAATATAGGATGATATAATTATTAATTATTACTACAACTGAGCTGTTAAATAGGGTTCGAAGGAAATTAAAAATTGTTTCGTTTTCTTCAGTTTGTTGCGTCTCAACTTTTTTCACGACTTTCTTCTTTTTTTTATTTTAATATTATTACAAAATCAATCTTTAAATGTGTGTGCGGGCAGAATAGAAGTTTTCGAACAAAAAGACAAAGATATATATATATATATAGTAGCATTTGTTAAGCATTAAGATATTTGCGTATTTTTTTTTTTTGTTTTGTTTTGTTTCGTTTTTTGCGAAGCAAATGATAAAATTTTGAATAATTTTTTTTCGCTTTTGTTTGCAGATATTAGGATTGTTGTTAAAGTATGATATTGTATGTAGAAATGATGTTGTTTGGAGTCTCTTTCGCTCTTTCTATCTATCTTCGGTCTTTTCAACATCATTATTTTGTGAGGAGAGCTTACCAAATGTTGTCGAAAAAAGGAACAGAACATATATTTTTAACAACTTTGCACATTTGTAGAAGAAACTCCAATTCCTGACAATATCATACTCAATCATGCCTTATGCTTGTTTTCTTAAAGATATTGTTGCTGCTGTTGCTGCTGCGTCACATTTAAATACGAATCTTCGCCGAGCAACAATAAACTGGGCGCTGAACCATCATGCGGATAGAAATATGCAATTTGACCGCTATATTTGGTCGTAGGTTGTTGCTGTTGCTGCAGCAGCAACTGTTGCTGTTGCTGTTGCTTCTTTACATTGAGTTTATCTATTGTTGTTGTATTGATTTGTTGATGCATCAGCACCAAGCTTCCTGTGGCTGCCACCACATCCTTCTCCATATTCTGCGCTTTGTTAATGTTATGGTTAAAGTGTTGCTGTTGTAGTAGTAGTTGCTGTTGTTGTTGTTGTTTTTGTTGTGTTTCGAGTGGCTGTTGTTGTTGCTGCTGTTGCTGCTGCTGCTCCTCCAATCACGTGCTCAACCAGGTGGAATTGCATGTGCAAATGGTGCTGGGAATCACAGGTGCATAGTAGACGCCATTGGCATAAATCAATCCAGGCGGACCCGCTTGAATTTGTATGGTCTGCTGCTGTTGTTGCTGTTGGTCAGCTGTTGCGACTGTGCCAGCGACAACTGCTGCTGATGTTACTGCTGCTGTTGCTCCTGCTGCGGCTTGTGTTGTTGTCGTTGTGCAGCAAACTGGTGTTGCTTGTTGCACATAAATCGTTTGTGCCTGCTGTTGCTGTTGTGGCGCTGTTGTTGAGACAAGTGTTAAGACTTGCGTCGTCTGTGCTGCTCCCTGTTGCTGCTGCGGGTCGAGCTGCTGTTGTTGTTGCTGCTGCTGTTGTTGCTGGTGCTGTAGGTATTGGTGTTGCTGATGCAGATGTTGCTGGTGATGGTGCTGCTGCTGGTGATGATGTTGCTGTTGTTGCTGCTGATGCTGGTGAAGATGTTGCTGGTGATGATGCTGTTGATGTTGATGTTGATGCTGCTGCTGTTGATGTTGATGATACTGCTGCTGCTCCTGTGCCTGCTTCACCTGATTTGCCAACGAATGGATCAGCGACAATGTCTGTCGACGCTCGTGTCCCATTAGACAAACGGTGGACATTTCAACAACATTATATAAATGCATCAGGTATTCATACTGCAGCGGTTCCTCATCAATGCCCCAGAAGTGATTACGCAAATAGGCTTCCAGTTTCGTTGTCTGCGTATTAATGTCCGGAAAGTCGATAAAGAAGCGAGAGCACATGTATCGTTCCAGGGTTTTTATCAACTGCGAATCGACGGCTGTATAATTGCGCACCAATAGATTACAATATTTGAGCAGACCACCGCCGCGTATCTCCTCCGGCTGGCGCGTTGAGATCAGTTTCTTTTGCAAGTGATAGAGCGCCTCCTGGAAGTCGCCATAGACCGATTCACCCACAACAGTGGGATAGAAATTCTCGGAAATGGGCAAAGCGGCACAATCGTAGAACAAGAGCAACGAATCCAAGACAATTTGGAACGAATCCACGGAGAACTCGAACTGACGTCGCATTGTGTCCACAAATTTGAGTTCGACATTCTTGTGACCGGGCGAATTGCCTAGCGAGATGAGGGACCAGCGATCGCCATCGTTATTATTATTGACCTTGACCATTTTGCCGACATAGGCCTCCTTTAGGGAGCACGTGTAGATGCGACGCTTGCAAACACCCTCGGGCATCAGGTCCAGCAGAGTGTTCAGCACGGCGGTCTTGACGCGATCAAAGACACGCGGTGAGCTCAGCTCGATGGCAAAGATCAGATCCAGATCATTGTATTGCTGATCCTCGTTGCCCAGGACATGACTAGCAGCGCCACCGTTCAAACGAATATCCTTAACTAAGACACCAGCACCGCCGCTGTTAACATCCGCTTCCAGTTTGCGTCGCACCACATTCACTAGATCCTTGAGCGTCACCTCGAGCGTTGGGAAATTGCCACGTCCATGTATGGCCACCTTCTCGTCCATGACATCGTGCAGCTTGCGCACCTGCTCAAACGACAACACAGCCAGTCGCTGTGTTCCCCCAGTGTCTACACTCTCCAGTGATCCATGATCCGAGGTCGAAGCGATCGATGATCCCGAACTTGGGGATGGTGGCGGTGTTTCAGTGCCGCCATCCGAATGGAAGCCATCGTCAATCTGGTAGACATCCATTCTGTTGTTGCGCTGCTGATGAAATAACGGTTCGGCGGCTCTGTCTAATGTCCCGCACTACAATTAAAGAGTTGAACAAAAAGAGAAATAAAAAGATTTCAATTAGTAATATCAAATAAAAAGAGTTAATCACAAGAATCAAATTGATTGAAGTATATATCAAAGTAAGTTCATTTGAGCTTTAAGCAAAGCTTTATTCTATAAAGTTCCTTAACAAAAAGCTTTTACAGCTTTTCAAGCAACTTGCACAGCTGATTATTGTTATATTCTAATGATTTTGATTTCAATCCTTTAATAAAGAAATATATTCATGAAATACTTGTTTATGCCTACTAAACTTTTAATATCTCTGACTGAATTTATATATTTCAAAAGCTAAAATTGCAACTTAAGCTTATTGTTGGGCAAAAAAAAGTTTAAGAATCCTTAAACAACAGGCTTAAAAATCTAAAGTAAGTCTCTTTTTAAGTCACATATCATTTAACATATATTGACTCGTTATTTAATGCCTAAAAGGCTTTAAATTATATGTTTTATGCTTAGCTGAACCTCTTTTCAGTCTTTAATTCTTGACGCCTGATGTTGCAAACTCATTTTGATGATCTGTGTACGCCAAATATGTTTATCTTTATAGTTTTATTATTTTTTCTGTGAAATTTTGTTGCGCCAATGCCAGCTAAATTTCTTTTTTATTAATTAATTATATTATTGTGTGTTGGTCTCAATGTGTCTCCCCTCCCGCTCCGTCTGCACAATCGCCTCCAAATATGATTGTGCTCGTTATATATGTTGTTGAATTTGTTGTTTATTTCGACATATATTTCACATTTGTTGTTGTTCTTGTTGTATGTTGTTTAATTTATTTGTTTATTATCAACGCCTTAACCGCCTCACCGTTTAACGTTTGCCTTTGCACTGAGCTCAATGTTTTTTTTTTCCAGAGTGTTCTTTTTTTATCTTTTATGAACTTGACAAAACTAAAAAATTAATTTTTTCGGCAGCCTGAATTGAAATTTCCGCGTCGTTATCTCTCTCTATTTGTCTCTCTCCCATTCTCTCTTTCTTTATCTCTCCCTTTCCTTTCTCTACACATTAATTTTATTTTATTTTGTTTGTAAAATTCTTTTGCCTTCTGTTTTGCGGCAACGCTTATCGCTGGTAAAGTAGCATATGGGTCTGGGTCGTAGCTATGCCTATTTTGTATCTTTTGTTTATCTTTTTTTTTCTTTCTTTTTCAGTAATTTTATTTTCTTGTTTTCTCAGAACCCATAAAATGGATTTTTAAGGGTATAATGATTTTGTTCGAATGTACGTTATAGGCAAAAGGAAGATGCTTCCCCTAATGCCATACGTTTTTTTTAAGCAACAGTAGACAAAATAATACAAATTTTTAAAAGTTTTAATCCTTAACAGTTTGAGAAACATCGAAGATACATCGAATATTGCCATAGTATGTGCAAGGCCAAGGATTCAGGGTATCTCCTAGTCGATCTTTCTTGCATTTGTGTAAAGCATTTGTATGTGTGTGTGTGTGCCTCGCTTCTTTATCATTTCGTTTGTGCGTTTCACAGACAACAAATATAATCTTCTGGCATAACTAGTCGCTGTTGTACATATATGTGTTTGTATTTGTACAATACATATATATGTATGTATGTATAATGCCTGTAGCTGCGTGCAAATATTCGGACCTATGAAGCCAATTCAAATATGTATGTTGATTCTTGCGTGTCAGTAAAGTGACGTGAATGATTCACACTGGGACTCTCACACATACATTAAGTACACACACACATATACTGCAGCATAGTACGAGAAAGTATGCAACGTTTACACGAGAAGCATCAAATACCTGATACCGTTAACCTTGACTACAATTCGAAGTTGTCTGATTAGGTTATACGATTGTGAAAAGTATTAAATAATATTTATTTTTTGTCTAACTCGTGATTAGCTACTATCTAAAATGGTATAGTATAGTGCTTGTACTGGTTTTTATTATAAGTTGGATTGCATATATAATTTCTTTTGATTTTACCTTTAAGAGAAATCATCAAATTGTGCATTTTCGTCTTAAATATTTGCTTTTATTCAGGATGAGAACTTTTATTACTTTCTTGTATTTGATCAGCTGTTCAAATAAGCAACTAGAATTATCTTGTATGCATCTGTAAATCATGGCACACTTTTGAGACTGCACATTCTTCTAGCTTATCGTGATATAGTCTTTCAGTGTACAACTTTATGTAAATTGATGATAAATACTTGAATGCAGCTAAAAAGCGAAAGGGCAAATAGGGGCACTTCCAACAACAACAACAACAATAGTAATAACAGATTACATATCGCACTTGTTTAATTCAACAAAAAATACACTAATTGGCCCAGAGTGTCATAGCAAATGACGAAAGATGAATAGAAAAAACACCAATGAGCACTATAATATCAAATTCTCTCTAAAGCCTTTACTGAACACACTGATTTAAGTAGATTAAAATGTGCACCGGAAGCAGGTCTATTAAATTTTACTCAAAAAAACATCTCGCGTAATCTGTGTGAAGATTTCGTATACACAACAGCCGTATAAACTCAATTCAATTGCGAATTTTTGAGTTCATTTATATTCTCCTCTTCGCAAGGGAATTTTAAACATTGAATTTTTGTGCGCTCATCTTGAGAAAAAGAGCTAGCTATTGGGAAGCATCACTATAAATGTGTTTAAGATGATTTGTAGCGCAGTTTGTTAAATTTTACAGTGTAGAATGTCTCTCTTTTCTCGAACAATTCATAATTTATTTATTAATTGCCTTTAACGTTCATAGAGCACAAATTGTTGGGGCTGTCTGGGCATAGAGCATTTATTAAATGGAATTTGTAATTGTTGTTGCTGTATTTTTTTTTTTTTTTTTTTTGAGTTGTTATTGCTTTTTCATGAATCGTTGCAGTTGCATACAGCTACAATGTTCAAATATACATATATTTTAACACATTTTCAGCACAATAATTAGGCGCACAATTCGTTAATTTAGTGCTTATATCAAGAGTATTTATATTTAATTCGTTTCGTAACTTTTCGTAACATTTCAAATAGTACCAATTGTCACAGTAATATAATCATTCGTGTCACAAGCTATGAAATTCGAATTTTTGTTTTTTACTTTCTCCTCTAGAAAACGCATGCATAATACAAAAATTATAACTGAAATTCACACCATAACTAAAATTAGCACACATTTTTTTGTTTCGTTTCTTTGTTCGCACTTTTTCTTAATTTCAATAGCACTTTTTATGCAACTGCATATCTTTCATGCGATTCATTCATATTTTGACACAGTTTTAAAGAGGTTTTTTTTTAATTTTTGGCTTCGCTTCAAGAACTAATTTTGATTTAAATTTTCTGCTGTTGCAGATTTGCAGATAAGACTTGTTTCGTTACAAATTGGCCAAGTTAGCTGTTTTAAAAGCCAACGAAAAGCCAACTACAAAAAATAGCCAACAATTTTTCGTCATTTGGCATTTACCGCTGCGAATTTCACAACACAATGTATTCGTTGAACCTTTTTTTTCGCATATACTATGCATGAATGTTTGTATGTACATATTTTGATGTGTGCAAGTGTGTACTTTTTCCACAAATAATAAATTAACGCTGCAATTTTCACCAATTTCTTCTCGGCATTTATTTTGCTGCTCATTATGATTATTGAGCAGAAATGAATGCATTAACTTCATTATGTATTAACATGATGATTATTATGCTTTTGGCTGCAGTTGAATTGCACACACACATACACAAGCCAAGAGAGATAAAAAGAGAGAGAGAGAGAGACACGCAAACAGGTGTATCGGTGTATGGCGTGCCTGGTGGCCTAGACAGACTTGGGACTGGTCTCAAATAAAAGTGAAAATCATTGTTTTTTCTTTCTACAGCAGCAAAAACGTACAAATAAAAAAAATAGAGAAAAACGACAACAACAACAACAGCAGAAGCAACAGCAGTACACACGGGCAGAAAGTCTTTGCAAAGCAAAGCTCAAACAAGTGTAACATAGCAAGCAGCTGTGTGCGTGTAATGTCAAAAAAAAAAAACAACTCAAAATCAAATATGGATTCCGTGTAGAAGAAGCAAAAGTACTCGCATGTGTGATAGATATGTATATGTGTGTTAATGAGGGTGGGCTGGGGAGTGGGAGCAACAATTACCGTATTGAAAACAGGCGAAGACGACGCACCCGCGACTGTTGCTTTAGTTTTAGTTTTGATTTTCTTTGACTTGGCGACTTTGCAGCTGCGTGTTTTTTAATTATTTTTCAATCACAACAAATTCAATTGAAATATTTATGCGAATGTTTGCACTTTTCACTACTATGTATATAACACGCACTACACGACTTGCATATATATACTTTTGTTTTTGGTTGGTATACTTATTAAATTTTAACACATTTGTATGACTTTTCAAATTTTGAAGCTAAATAGCGCCGCGCGTTTAACTACGTTGCGTTGCGTTGCGCGTTTGAAAACCAAATGAATTGGAATGCTTATTAGAATATTTGCGAGTGAGCGGCGGCAGCAGCAGGCGCGTACACACCAAATCAAAAGCTTTGCCCAGCTGACGTCACGACACTTTGTCCCGCTCAACGAGTGACTTTTTGAGCCATTGAGAGCGAGTAGAGTGACAGGCGTAAATTCAGTTAAGCGCTGCGCAGGCTTTGAGTGACGTTGGCGCTAGTATTTTGTGTGAGTGAGTGTTTTGTGTATAGTAGTGTGTATGTAGTGCTTTTTAGAAGGGCAATCATAGCATAGCGCGCTGCAGGTAAATTCTGACGGTCGCTCGGTTAGTCGGTCGCTGCCCGATGCTGTTGTTGTTGTTGCTATTGTTGCTGTTGTTAACTTGTTCACTCGCTCGCTCAGCTGATAAAGCGATCATGCACTTTGTGGATGTGCGTGTGTGTTTGTGTGTGCTGCCTTAATACCATATTTTAAATGCATTTTTGCTGCTTGCGCGTTTTTGATTTCAATATTTGTACATTTTTGTTGTTCACTTTTTATGCAAACAACAACAAAACCACCACAAATCAAGAGCTTTTGTGTATGTGCAAACAAGTTTTTGGCTTTGCTTGTGTATTATTTTTGTTTTTTTTCTTTTGTTGTCGCAACGAAAATTGTTTAAATACTTCTTTTCCTACGTTTGTTTTTGCTGTGTCCACTCTATTTATATACTGTTATTTATTTATTAAATTTATTTATAACACACTCACACGCTCGGCCCGCCAAGCTGAGAAAACAAATCAACCGCAATGGGTCCCAACAATGGACAAAAGCTGATACGCGCGCGCGCTTAGAAAGAAAATACATACATACGTACGTAGCTTAAAGCTCGCGCGTCGATGTTGACGACACAATGCAGCAGATCAATCAGCCAACAATGAAATCGCAGGGCATCGAGCATTCGAATCTAATTCAGATCTCAGGTGCCTGATATCGATGGGGCGCGATCAGCTTAACATATTATGTAATGCTCTAAATGTGCAAAGCTGCCAAAAATCGTTTAACGGCGCATGCAAAGCACAAAAAAAATGTACAGTTAAACAATTAACAATTATTATTTATGAATAAATAATTCTCGCTCTCTCATTTAAATAAATGCCTGGCCTTTTCAATTCACACAGACATAATCGTAAACACACGAGTTTAATGTACAGATATATTTATATTGTATGTATGTATGTTTATGTACATATGTACGTGCATGTACCGTTACTTTGGCATTTTGTCTGAACAACGCAATGATCGGCATTATAATTATTATTTTTTTTTCTCGCTGTTTGCTGCTGGCCTGTGGTTCAATGTTAATCAGCGGATCGAATCACCAAAAAAAAAAAAAACCAAACGAAACAAAACAAAAATAATAATACACACCCAAAATACATATGTTGGCAAGTAACGCAATTCAACTGCAAGTTTTGGCGAAAAAGATTAATGTTGTTTTTTCAGGCTTTTATAAGTTGCCATAATGGATGCCCTCTTCGCCAAGTAACCAACTACAGACAGCAACAAAAGCTAAAACAAACTTTAATTTCAGGTATAGAGATACGTTAATATATCTTGCAGACACATATGTATCTATAGCCTGCATTGCACTAGAGGCAACACTCTACATGCCGCCTCTCTACAACAGCCCTGGCTTTATTATTAATGCCATTTACTGTCTTGTATCTGTAACCTATGAATCTGTATCCATAGCCACTCGTTGCTTGATGATGATGATGATGGCGTTGCCTTTGCGCTCTTGCGTTCGAGCAATCGAGTCAGTGTGGCAGTCAGTCAGTTAGTCATCTCGATTCACAGACATATTCAGTGTGACCCTGACCTAATAAGTTATGCGCAAGCGCAAATTGTCCGTTTGCCGCATTTAGCATTGTTTTTCTCATTTTTTCTTGGGCTGTTTCTTATTGCAAAAAGTAAATCACATGTATCTTGTATCTGGTATCTGCATCTGCAATTGCTGTAATGCATTCAAATTCCAGAAAAGTTAAAAGCGCGCAACTGAATTCTGATTACTGCAAGCATACATTTATGGCATAATGATGAGAATGATATGATCATTATATGTAATAAATGATATTTGTTTCTGCATAATGTAAATGAATTGAATTTCACAATGTTGGCTTACAATTTTTGAGTAGGCAATTCGAATTGAGTTTTGTTAAAGGCTGGCATTTAGAATAAGATTACAGATTTCCATAATTCTATACAATTTGATCCATATTTTTCCATTAATGCTAGTGAACTACCTGAAAAGCTGGTATGCACTTTTTTTCTTAGGGAATTTTTTTATAGATCATACAAAAAAGTTTAACAAATCTCAAGACATTTTCAAACTTCTTATGTTCCCAAGACATAACGAAGAAAATCCTTTTTTTTCTAATTAAACTTTTCAGAAATCAAACGAATAATAAAAGTTTTATCAAACAAAGAAATAATTTACTTCAATCTAAGGAAAGATATTTTTATTTCATTAAATTCTTAAGTTTCTTTCATGCTTTTCTTAAAGAGTCTTCAACATTCCTACACATTATTCGCCCACAAGGTTGATTTCCTCCCTCGAGTGTCCCCCAAAATAGACATGGTCGAGGTTACTTTTGTTAGTTGATTACTTTGTCGTTTGTGGTTCGTATTGTTGTTGCTGTTGTAGTACTTTACCAAAATGCCAAACGAAAGTGCGAGCAGCAAACTGAGTTCCAATTCCAAATCGAATCGAATCGAATTAAATCGAAATTCTAGCGCACCTTCTCGCTCTCTCCTTCCCTCGCACATAAATGCAAATGAGGCTTAATTATTATGCCGGGCCCGAAACACACGAATGTGCCAAATTGAAACCGGTTCGACCGACATTTCAAATATACTATATTGTACATATAGATACGCCAAAGCGTTTGACTACAATTCAATTATACAACTACGCGGATGGACAGTTTGTGGAATAGAGGGACGAAGACAGTAAGACAGTCTTAGCCAGGCCAACAGCAACAACAGCAAGAGATTCACTTGCTCATAGTTTCACATACCAAGCAGTGTTCAACGGAAAGAGAGAGAGAAAGGGGAGGTAAGCTGGCCGCTTCGATTGAAAATGAAAGTGCAGCAAAGAATTTGGAAGCGTTTTTTTTTTGGGAAAAATGACGGAAGTGTTTCATCGTTTTGTGGCGTTGCCTCTCATTTCATTTCATTCGCTGCATTTGCTTTTAAGCTTTGTAGGAGGAGGAGGAGAAGTAAGGAAATGGACTTGCACCTTAGAAGGCATTGCGTATACGAGTCTGGTATTATTGATTGGCTTTCGTTTGACGTCGTTTCGCATTTGTGCTTCTCTGCTGTTTAAGTATTTCATTTGTTTCGGTTAATCTTGACCCGACAAAGGTACAAAACGTGACGCCCGTGCAGAGAGCTGCCCCTCCCAGCCCCCTGCCTCACATACCCCTGTCACATTTGCTTTGTGCAACGCTAAATGGAATTGTAGACACGAGTCTATTAAATATTTTGTAACGACCACAGCACGACTCAACACAAAAAATAAAGCAACGAACAAATTTCAATAATTAAATTACTTTTAGTTTTAGCTTTTCTTTTCATTAGCTGCTACATCTTGGGGTCATTTAAGCTATCTGTCAGTTTGTCCTAACGTCTGTCTGTCTCTGCCTATGCCTATATTTGGATAAAAACAGCTTGAACTGATCCAGACAATAAATGTTATGTAATCCACTCTCTAATTAATACCAATAATACCAATAAAATACATAGTAACAAAGTAAAGAGAATAGCAATTTAAATATTTGTTTAGCACTGTGCGAAAAGTTAATTGTAGCTTATAAAAAAAAAAGAAAAAAAACTTTAGAAAACTTGCCTTTGACATTTATTAAAAAAGATCAAATAATTCGAAAGTTTGACTCGCATTTAAACTGCGTAACTCAACAAATCTCTTAAAGTATCAAAGAGCTTTGATTGTTTCTCAATAAGAAACAGTTCCAGTTTGTATCTTAAAGATACGCAGATACGAAAGCCTCAAACGGATTCTAGGCAAATACAAATATTTTGCCGCATTTGTGCAAATAACTTTGTTTATTATTATTATTATGTTCATTTTGCTGCATTTAGTTATTATGTAAGATGTTATTTTTCTCATTTCGATTTCGATTTCAGTCTGAGAGATGAGTTTATTTATACGTTACCGGCAACACCTGAGTTACGCGACTTTGTATTTGCCTAACGAGAGCGAGTATTTACCTGAAAGAAACGAAAACAAATCGAAAACAAATATAGATAAGTACAAATGGCGCATACCATAAAACAGAAAGGAAATGGAATAGTTGAAGATAAGAATGAAAAGAGAACAGGTAGGAAATAAATGACATTTTGAGATAGTGCTATAAAACTTTTGAGAATGTTATCAGCATTTAGTTACCAACAAGCTAAAGCTGCGCTGGTTATAATTAGTCCATAAACAGCTGACGTATTTTACAATCTTTCTAATATATATTAAGAAACTTATTTAATTGTGTTTATGGTTCGATGCTGTTAGGTAATATAGAAACAGACTGATTAGATTGACCAAAAGAGTCTTTCTATGACTAACAGTAAATATCAAAATCAAAAAGAAGCCAGTTTTCAACTTATTCAGCTCAGGGTTACAGTAAAGAGAGATCTTAACTCCACACACACACACACATGTATACTTAAGTGTCGAACTACGTTGTTGCATTAATTTCAAATCAACAGGCAAGCGTTTGCGAGCAGATGTTTTCTCAGGAAGTAATTGATAGCAGTAGCGTAGCGGCAACCAATGAACATTTGTGGCACGAAATCATTCATCATTTTTAATTACAATTCCCACAAACGCAAACAAACTCACATAGAACGACGATTTCGCATGACAATCAAAATAACAAAAAACTATTCGCAAGTATGACAAAAAAAAAAAAAAAAAATAGAAGTTGAATTAATCATAAAAACAGTAGAGCGCGATTTTGGAGAAACCCTGCTGTAGCCGGGGGGTCTAAAGTTAAGCAACAAATTAATTAAATAAATTTGTTCTTCGCAAGGTATAAAAGTAAGTCGATTGGGTAAAGCACGACAATAATGCGTTCCGTAAGTAAAAGCAATACCGAACGCATTACATGGATGCATGCCGTAAGTACTTACATGGTTACATCGCAGGAGGTACTTCCATGCCGTAAGTACTTACAGGATAACATCACAGGAAGCTTTCTGGTAATGCCTTTTAAGCTTTACCCTTCAGATTGTTATCGGAACTCTAACTCTTAACCACATGAAAGTTAGACGGTATTATTTGCCTTTCTAAATAAAATGTTTAGCCTTTCAGACTTAATGAATATCGATTTTAATTGATTTCATGGAACAGTATTAAACACTAGCAGAGTTTGAGGCACCATTTAAAATGGAATTTTTTAGTGTGTTGGTGCTTTTCGTATCTTTTTCTTGATCGCAGACCTAACACACAGTGTTTTGATACTCATCTGTCATTTTATAGCTGTAATTACAAGTAGCATGATTTTGTTTTTATAGTTTTTCGACAAGTCACGCTATAAAACAATGAGAGAAGTAAACAAATACCAAATACTAGAATAGAATAGAACAACACATCAAATTAATATCAAAGCCAAAACCTGCAGTACGCAATTAAACTTCAGACACAATAGCTCACCGACAGCCAAGCGACACAGACAAATAGACAAAGCCCAAAAAAAAAGCAAAACAATAAATAAATGTTTAAAAGTTTGCGCCATATAATCGCTTAATTGAATTTACTTGATACGCAAATGAATTAACTTCAAGTTGCAAATAACAATAGTTAACACAGAGCACGTGTCAAATACTTATTTTTAATAACAACACGCAAGAAGATACAGAATCTTTAGAGGATACGACGTTTAAAAGGATTCAAAGATCTGCGGAGATGAATCTGATTGACTGACTGACTGCTGATCTAGTTTTTTCGCATATCAATCGTTGTACACCAAAATGCTGCAAGCAAATGAATTTTGAGGTCAAAAGTTTCTGTGCATTTCACGCCTGATATGTAACTGGTCTTGAAGTAATTCATGCTTCACATGCGAACTATGAACGAAAAAACTAATTATTTTATTTTAAGGCTCATTTAAATACATATCCGAATACAAAAAGTAAGTTTTAAGAAAATAATAATAGGTGAAAATCAATTATTATTTACGTTTTTCTTTGCTTTTTTATTATTTAAGCTTGACGCAAGAGTTAATGAGAACACGCCAGCTCAGCTAAAATTTTGATGCAATTTAGTACACAAATATGAAAGGCTGTCAGCTGTATTTAAATAGTAGGAAACAGTTGTATCAACAAAATTAGAGTTTGTGCTAGATTGAAAGTCGTTATGTATGTTATGGTGTTATTGTACTTATAGTATTAAGTGTTTTAACGCGTTTTAATATGGTGTTTATTTTATTATTATGTTTATGTTAAAGATGGGCACAAAATGTATATAGTATAAAGAACATTATAGATTGTATTGCCTACACAAGAAATGTTCGAATAACAGCCCACACACTCACACAAACACGCACGCAATTATATATCTCTAGATCTATAAATATGTCTATGAATCTATCGCTATATCTATAAATACATTAAGAAGATTGTAGGGGTGCTATAGGTGAGTAACGTTTGAGAATCTGGGGATTGCCGCTGCTTCTTCCAACACGTGTGTCATGTGTGATTTATGCATTTAAGTGGCATTGAATTTTGAGAAGACTAAGCTAAGTGGTTTTTAAACAGAGCTGCGTTTGGGAGGAGATTCACAGATTGCACAGTTTGTGTTACTTTGTATTTAATGAAATGTTGAAAATTCAGCTTTTTATTACTTAATTAAATATATTATTTTTCTTCTTCCCTACTTTCGTTCGCTTGTCAGCGCAAAGTGTCAAGACGAGACGTGAGTTCGATGCACTTCAACAAAAGAACGAGATTGACTTTCGTGTGTGTGTGTGTGCGAATGAGATGCAGCTAGACAGCAACAGCTTTCAAATATAATTCATTGATGTACATAGAATGCCATAAAATGCTGTCACAAACAAATTTGCTGTAAATAAATTGTCATATATGCATATGTATCGCGTCTGCTATATAGAAGAGACTTTGTCAGTCGGGTCGGAAGCTTATCATCATTAATCACAACCTCATCATCAGCTCAGAAATATAAAAATAAAGGTTCATTAGACCAAGCTACGTTCAAGCACGTGCAATAAATCCTGTTCCAAACTAATAAATGGATTGCTTTGACTTTCGTTGGCCCCCCATCAACCCATTTATAGAGCAAACATACACTGTATTTTAATCTATAATGCTTTCAATACTATTTTCATTCAACAAAATGCTTTACTAATCTCTTTTTTTTTTGTCTTGTAGTTCAACACAGGTCAGACTTATGGAACCTGACGTGTTTTCATTTCATTGATTATACAATCGTAGCAGTCGAGTGATCTGCATTAAAATTTTCATAGTTTCGACAATTTACACTTTACAAAACACACCCTTTCCCCCTTCCTCAGCTGTGGGCTCGTAACTATGCAAAGTCGATGTATTTTGTAATTTAACTTTCTTTGACGTACAAACGGACTGCTTTTTATTTTTTCATTTTTTTTTTTGTTTTTTGGCTACGTGCCATTAAAAATTGGCTATGGCCATCAAACTTTGAAACGAACATTATGTAATACGCCGGCGTTAACTATCTCTCTCTATCTCTGTCTGTCTGTCTGTGACGACAGCAAGTAAGTGCAACGAATTACATTACGAATGAAATTGTTTTACGACTGTTTGATAAAATTTCATTTGAAAAAGATATACGAAATAACTTGAAAGTTCAATTCGAAGATAAAAAAAAACTTTATGATAAACAAAAACCGTCTCTGAGAATTCCCAACCATTTATAAACAGTTCATAAGATCGCAACTTTCGCATGCAATACCCGAATAAAGGAGATTCAAATGTATCTATCTCTTAACAGATCTTTAGAGTAATGTCTTTGCTTAATGAAGTCTCAAAATGGACAGAACTATACAAACTCAACATTAATCAAATTTGAATGCAGTCTTTATTTGATGATGCTTCCGTTTATTCGTTGTATTCTATATAAAAAATAATAAAAAAGCGACTGGCGAGAAGACAATATTCATACAAGGCAAGAATTAAATTGACAAATGAAACGAAACGAAATCGAAATTGAATTAATTAAGGAGCGCAAAAAACAGAAAAGAAACATTTCAACGGCACTCGAGACACAAAAAGAAAAAAAAAAAAAAAAACAATAAAAAGACGAAAGCGATTACGTAATGCTGGCTGAAATAAAAAGTCGGTTTAATAATAAAAGAAGTTGAAGTATTTGCGCATTCTAAAGTTTAACAAAAGTGTGGCGCAGACAACCCACGAACGCATGAACAAAGCTGTTGTCAGCCTCTAGAGTTTATTTTATAATTGGTACTTCTGACAACTTCTACTCCTACTTCGGGGAACTCATCTTTCTGTGGGCGGGCTGTTCTTGTTTATAAATTTAATCAGCTTATTGCTCGAAGCAACCATGCGCAGCTTATCCCTTACCTCTGCCTCGCCTTCTGCACCTGCCGCACATTAAAAATAGAAATTCAATTTCAATTTCATAGTTGTTCTAGCAAGTTGTGAGCTTAAGCCATTTAACAACAGAGAAGCATAACGAGAACTAGTCAAGTGCATCCATAATAGATTCTAGTGAGATAGAAAAGTGAGCGTTTTTTTCGCTAAGCTATGCATATCACGCTTGATTTATGATCTACTTAACACATTACGCATACGTGACGCGTGCCAAAAGCTGTTAAAGTTCTACATTCCAAGTATGTTTAAGAGAAACCTAAATATGTGTCATTTAAATCCTTCATTACTTATCGAGTTTGTCAATCAACATCAAACTTCATTTTTTAACAGCTTTACAGACTCTGCCACTTGGCTAAAAGTTTATTCAACGCGGCGCGTCTTCTGTGCTTCGTTTGCTCGTTGCGCTTAAGTTGGTCTCTGTGTCAGTCGAACTTTGAAAAATGCCAGCTACAATGTATAAACCGCAGCAACAGCAACAACAACAACAACCACAACAACAACAATCGAAACTGAAACTGCGCTTCGTTTGATTTCAACAAAGTGAAAGGAGTTTTTTTGTTTTCAAACATTAGTCTTACGATTTTTTTTTAATGCATTTATAAATTTTATTTATTATAATAATTTTTTCTTTTTCGGTGGAAATTTTTGCCAAATAATTGGCCATAAAATTTGTACAGCTTTAAAAGCAACTTCCTAGAGTTGCAACAAAAAGGCATTACAAAGAAATAAACAAATCAATTGGGTTAGGCAATTTATAGGCGTTTAACGGGGTGAAAGGTATTGCACAAAAAGATCAAAACAGTACAAGCTATTATATATTATTATAATAAATAATGTGTACTATATATAGGCAGTCATTAAAAGGCTGCATTAAAAATGCTATTGCTTCTGTTTACGATGATGCAAACATGCACATGCAAAAGCATGTTGATCCTTGACGATAGTACCCAAAGACGATAACTGCTGGTGAAAATGACTGCTCGTGAGTGTGTTGTCCGCATACAATAGCAACAATAAGTGAAACAACGCTTTTCACTTAGCAAACAAACAAACAAAACACAACAACAACAATTGCCAGCGCCGAATGCCCAACCCCAAAAGAAAAATAAACACAAACTTATACCACAAGGAGTTGTTGTTGCTGCTGCTGCTGCTGTGGCAATTGAATGCCTCTCGAGTAAAAAACAACAAATATATAAGCATGCACAACAAACTATATACAAGTGTGTGTGTGTGTGTGTGTGTTACAATGCCCCCAAGTCATGCACATGCACATGCACATGCCAAACCATTGCGCCACAATCAACAACAACAACTCAAAAAAAAAAAAAAAAAACAACAGTCGCGCCACCAACCACCTGACCGTAGCTAAAAGCTGCAATTGCAACTGCAACAACTCGTGAGATTGAGCTGAGAGTTTGTGGCATTTTATTATTGCTGTTATATATGTATATGTAGCTGTAAGCGCTAGAAGGTGCATATTACAGTTAAGTTTCTCAAATTGCATCGCTTCTTATTAACTATATAGCACGAAACAGCCCATAAAAACACAAAAACAATGTTCGACAATAAGGAAATTTTTTCGATTTTTGCTTCTTTCATAATAATATTAATCCAATGGCTGGACACTTACAAGTCGAATCCAATAAATTGGTTTTTAACTCAATTTTTTGTAGATATTTTTGACTTCAAATTGAATTTAGTATCATTATTTATGGTATGGTTCTTATCTTCTTATTAAAAAATCAACCCTACAACAATTTAAAAACGTTTAAGCCGAACAGTGAAAGAGAAGTCTACACAAATGAGTTAAATATATTATGCGTGTACGATTCTCTTTGTCTAACGATAGAAAAAAAACCAGCTGAGAAAACGCTTGAAGCTCTGTGAAGCTAATCTTTTGTCGGCATTTGCATTAGCGCCTCTTTTGTTGTTTACGGTGTGAAAGTGAAATCTTTGGTAACGCGCTTTTCTTTGCACTTGCCGATGGTGTTGTTGCTGTTGCTGCTGCTGTATCCAAAAACAAAAATTAAATACATTTAACAGCAGCCACAAAAAAAGAAAACAAACGCAACGACTGTTTGCGGTCATAAAAGTAAGTTAATTTCTTTCATTTTAGCAAGCAAAATATTTACTAATGCTAAAATAAAGTCGTAAAATTATTATTTCGGATAATTACTTACGATGTTAAGTGAATAACATTCAAATGATCCATTCACATGATTCAAAGTGCATTCTTACCTAAAAATAGAAGAGAGGATATGCGAAACGCAGCGTCAAAAACTGTTTTCAAATAACATTCTAAAATCAATCACAACAAGAGTTTAAAATAACCCAACATATTTATTGGTTTATTCTTTTGCTTATACTATAATTATCTTAATTATTTTTAGAAAGTCATAGTAAATTTAGAACCCAAAGCGTATGCCATAAAAAGTATCTCAAAATCTCAAGTCGTGTAGAAGAAAAATTGACAACGATTTAAAATACAAACAAACTAATTCAAAAGTGGGGTGGAAGGGGAAGATAGATATGTCTAAATGGTACAGTCGAACGTCCATTTAACGAACTTCCGCATAACGAATTTTCTATACAACGATGTCAGAAACCAGAACCCTGCAATTTGTTTCAGTCAAAAACCCATTCTATATAACGAATTTTCTCTATAACGAAGTTTTTTCTTATCCCCTTGTGATTCGTTATATGGAAGTTTGACTGTATTTAAAAATATATTCAACAAAAAGAACAGCAACAACAACAAATATCATGTGCGGCGGGCCAAAATAAATATCTTGAGCGCTTGACAACAACCAAAACAAATAATAACTAAACGCAAATTCTGATTTTTGAATTTGTTGTTGCGCGACGGACGATGGATGAGACGCAAAAAAAAAACACAACAAAATTTAAATCAAAATTTGTCAATTTGTTGTCTTGTTGTTCTAGTTATTAATGTTGTTCAAGGCAAACGAGCAAACAAATAAAGAGATGTGCTTAATTAATTTCGACTTTGATTAAAATTGTTAGCGTAACAAATACGCAAGTAAAACTGTTAAACAATAAACGATTGTTGCAAAGAATACTTGTTTTTTTTGGGCAACAATGGAAGTCAGTTCAATACAGTTGCGTTCTACTCTAGTTTTAAGTTGACAATTATTTATATAGGTTCTATTTATACAGCTGCTTGCCACAGCTGTATCCCTTTTTTATTCGAAACTATTTACAAAATATTTAAGTTCACGTTCAATAATATTCATTAATGAGAGCATGATCTAAAAAAACAAATAGACAAAACAACAGTTGGCGCTTTCTTTGAGCCTTCTTTGATGCGACAAAAACTAAGATTATGATTATAATATTATAACTGCGTATACTTAATATTTTCAATGTTTTATTGCTCGTAAGCTCATTTCTTTTTAAGTTAACGTGCACAAAGTAACCAAAAAGAGCTAAAACGAGCGCCTAATTCAACAAATTAAAAAAAAACAACCAGCCCTTAGTCTGCGGCGAAACACAGATACGAATGTATCTACAACTGACTTTAGCTGCATCTCTCGCCTGAGTCGCCTTCTGGGTCATTGCTGTATGTCGCACTCTTTCTCTCTCTCTCCCTCTCTCCCTCTCTCTATTTCCATCTTACTCACGCGTTATTTTTGTGTCTTTTGAGTATCTTAACAAAGCCTTGTACTTGCACTATGTCTTTGTTTTCGCTTCTTATGACCACTGCTTGCTGTTTATTGTGTTTTTCCATGGTGTTTTTTTTTTTTTTTTTTTTTGTGTGTCTTAATTAAATTAGCATTTGGTTTTTCATTGCGCTGCTCTCCTGTCCTTTACTGACGCTTTGGTTTTTGCATACGAAAAGCAATAATAAAAACAACAACATCGAAAAATAAACTGCGCCCATTTTTAATTAGAATGCAACGAACAACAACAATAATTCGATTTTGCTGACATTCGACTCGTTGCGTCGTCGTCCAAATGTAATCAAAGTCGAATTGCGCTACACTATATGTTAATGCCAAACCAGAGAGCCCAATGTGCATTACGTACAAAAGTATCTATGTATCTATGAGTATAGCTCACAGCTATTTAGCTGCTGCTTAGCTATTTAGTTTGTGCATGAAAAAATAAGCGACGGACAACGCACTTGGCGACCTTCGCCGTGTACGCTGCGCCGTACTTACCTCAAGGTTAACAATCAATAACAACAACAATAACAAGCAACAACAGCAACAACAACAATAAAGATAAAAGCGCATTAACTAGAGCAAGAGCTGCCTTGCCTCAACGCCCCGCCGCCTGATATTTGGCTCTGTGTTGCATTTTTTAAATTTATTTTTAATGCTAAAAGCTCAAAAGCACTCAAAGAGTCAACTAGATCCGGGTGCTTGTCAAAACGAAGCTGGTATTGATATAAAGTCTTATTATTTCAAGCCTAGCTTATATTTTTCCTTTTTTTAAGTTAATTGTAATTTTCATATTTTTAATAAGGCACCTTTTTTTCTTAGAACATTTATAAACTGGCAATAAAATATTAAACAGACGAGATCTACTTGGTCGACAGTCTTATTTAAATTGATTATATCTTTATCAAAACAATACATTATCTGTTTTTATTACGTGAATATTCAGTTTCTACACTTGCAGCTCTTAAAATGCAACAGTTTTTTAAAGGGCATATTTACTTACTTATTCGATTTAGCTCCGACAGGTGCATCTTTGATTACAAGCTTAATAAATGCTTAACGAATTACTACTTTATTGCTCTTTTAAGGCACATTTACAACTGCACTTTATCGAAAAAAGGAGCGATGCTGTGTCTAGGGAGCAGAAAGACGAAGCATGACAAGAATTGTCCGCTCTCCCAATTCAATTTCCATTGCGTGAATGTTAAAAATGCGCTAATGCGATGCCATTTTGCTTTTATAATAAAATATTGAGTAAGCTGTTTGCCTAACGATGATTTTTGCGATATTTATATCGGCACTTAACCGGGCCTCCAGCCTCAGTTTAATTTATGTCTCATTTACGGACTGGAACCATTTGACAACTGGAAGTACGCTAACCGGACTTTGAGATAACGGGCTTTAATAGCTTTTTTAAGGCATGTTAACAATTGCACTTTATCGACGAGAAAAGATCCTATATGGAATTTTGCTTAATATATACGCAAAACGAAAAAGATATTGAAAAAAAATATACAACTTGCCACTTGCATTGTTTTCTTGGTGTGTGGCACTTAGGCCATAAAACTTAATTGCACACATTGTTGCAACAATAAATAATAACAGCGACAAACACTTTGCGTGCGATTTTGTTCGGTTTCGGTTTCAGTTTCGTGACTTGTATAAAAAAAAAGCTCCTTTAAAACGAAATTCTTTGGCCAGCTTTCAGTTGCAGCATCGTTTTTCACTTGAAATTCAGCTGACTGGCGTTATGCAAGATCTATTAAAATCTATTATAATGGTATCTCAACAGTTGTTGTAATTATGATTACAACAAACTCGTCAACATCATCATCATCACTATCAGCAAAAAGCTGGTAAATCCAAACCAACCAATTTACATACTATGCACGAACTTTAAGGCATTATCAACGCCCCACTTCTAACCATCTCTGCATTCATTTGCATATGTTTTTGTTTTAAGCCATTTACTATCTGTTCAAATAAGCTAATTTGGCACAATTACTTATCGGTTAAACGCAAATGAAATACACTTTCAAACGGGGAATTTTCCTTGGGCTTTTTGTTGATTTATTTTTAATGTAATGTATGCCAAGGTTTTATTTAGTTCATTTGGAGCCTTAACCTTTTGCAAAAACTAAATTAAAAATTTGCATTTCATTTAAGCCGCGCCATGATTTATTAAATTCCAAGACAAGAAAATAAAACTTTAGTTTCACGCTGAATTGTAAAAGATATAACACAATGAGCAGGCCATTTACCTCTGCACATATAAAAATACCTTAGATTCCGATGTAAAGGCAAATAGCTTCGGGCTTAAGATAAAGTTATCTAAACGCCTTGTGCGCCACAGCTTAGACAAAAACAACATCAACTTTTGAATGGGGTCAGAAGCCGAGAAACACTGGTAACGGAGCGCGTGCCACACACACACATATCTGTTTCTTTCACATATTCATCAAAGTTTTTACAGGTAAAAGATGATGCCCAAGCGAGATTGGCTAATTTTAAAGGCAGGTTATTGAACTCTTAGCACACAAACAAACAAACAGCAAAAGCAACTAATAATAATAAAAAGAAAATACAAAATAAAAGATAAATATCAGATAGATCATATTGATCTAGCATCATTACAACACACACATACATACATTCCATGATATCCATACCATACGCAATGCGTGTGCACTTAAAAAAGCCCCACAGCTGCCATGGCAATAACTAAGAGGAAATTTCATAAGAACTCATTTTACAGTCTTCGAAGAGTTTTGAAAATAGTGTTTGTGCGACATTTGTTCCAAATAAGTTCAAATTGTTTGCTTGTTTATTTGTTTGACACTTGTGGCAAGTAAGCAAATAACAAATAAATTCTAGATACCATGGATCGTGTCTGTATACAATCAATACTATCAATTACTATCAATAGGCGAACAACTTGCAGTCACAGTGAAAAAAGAAAAAACCAACAATAAAACAACAAATGTTGAACAAACATGTTAAGTAAGATATATAGACTGAAAAGAATTGACTACAAAATACATGTAAAAATGTGTTTGCCACCTGATAACCCTTCAGACCATGTGTTGCAAGTTGTTAGGAATAGTATATGTAAGTAGGTCTTAGCTAACAAATGCAGATCAATGTAAATTCCTACAAATTCATACAACCAGATCTAATATTTATACAGTTTTTTTTTTGACTAAAGTTTTTCTTGAAATGAATTCTTTTTCTATTTTGTTATATTATTAATCATTTTAAAATATTGGAAACAACAATTTATACTACAAATCCATCCAAAATACTCACTTTCAGAATCAAAGAGTGTAAATGTATAAATAAGAGCAAGAGAGCATTAAGTCAATATATTTTAAATGTGTTTAAGACGTCGCCAGACTATGTCTGCAACGAGCAAGAGCGAACAAATTGGATGGCGTTTGGCAACGTGCGTTGCCTGCACAATTGACATAGAAAAAGGCGAACAAAATAAAAGCAAATATAGGTGCAACGATATGGTGTCAACTATATATATACACTTACAAGCTCAGACACAAAATAGCTACGTATAAAGAGCAATTTAATGTAATGTAATGTAATTAGTGAGGGTTTGCAGCGTCAAAATGTAATTTGCGCTTGCGAAATGTCTGTGGGGGGACTGTGTGGACTGCACTTGGCCAGGGTGTCACACGTGACCCAACACCCTAGCCCCCTCCGTTCCCTGCCCGTCTCGAAAACCAAAAAAACAAAAGTTACCAAGTCATTAGGTTTCACTACGCGCGCTACGCTAATGAACCCGGATATCCACGAATGCATGGTATATATAGTCAAAGATAATGTATATATTTATGTATTTGTAACTACTATATGGAAATTAAGCATGCACATACATGTATGTATATGAATTTGTGTCACGCATTTCTTATTGAATTTGAATATCAATGTCGTATGTTGAATTCGAACTCGAATTGGGATTGAAATTTAATTCAATTGCATTTTAAATGTGTTTCAATTGAAAACATTTAAAAAAAAGACTTTGAAGATTGAAAGAGCATTTTAAAGCTGCGTTGTTCAAAACGATTTTTGGATTGCAAAATGTACAAAAATTCTTCCCACTTAATGGGCCACAACAAGACCAAACAACATACAACACATAAGAAGACACTTAAGTCCATTAAGAGTACAGCTTGTTTAGAAGATACCCTAGAAATCAGATCAAAAAGATTTAAATAAAAAATTTGGGAATTTTGTTAGAAGAAGTAAAGCGAGTTGCTTATCGATTTTTATCGATTTTGTATAATATTCATCCCTAATCGAAATCTTGTAATATTGAAGATATAAAAAGGCAACCTCATCATGCTCTTAGTATATCCTTTAAGGATCTAACTTTCCTTGTTACACACACATGCAAAATATTTGTTTTTATTATACCCTTTTTCTTGCACAAAGCCCATTTTAGGAAGGCTGTGGGGCATATACAAAAACACATTTTTAACGAGCTACGCATCGGGAAACTTTTCATCGCCATATGCTGCAATTGACAATGGACTGAGTGTGTTCGTGTGGTTGTGTGGGAGTGGTGGCGCTGCCACTTGTGGGTGGCTGTGTGTATCAATTTGTTGGGGTGGGCTGTGTGGGGCGTGTCTTAGTGGGTGTGACATTTACCTTTCCATTGCTGCTGTACGTTGACGCTGCTGCTGGTACAACTGCTGCTGCTGCTACTGATGAGACGGCAGTTGCCTTTGCCGATGCCGATGTCACTGTCGATGCTGCCCCTGCCGATGCCGCGGCTGCTGCTGCTGCTGCTGCTGCTGCCGAGGTCGAAGCAGATGTTTCGAGCCAATTTTCCGGTTTCATTTAAAAATGTGTTGTGGGCGGCAGAAACCGCACAAATTGTTGCACAAAAAAAGAAGAGTTACAAATTTTTCAAGTGCGCACACACAGACTTCAGTTACGATGAGGGCGCGTGGCGGGTCGGTAGGCGCGAGGCAGGCAGCTGTTGTGACAACTCTTTCAATTGCACTTGCGCTGACTGTTTGCTGCTGCTGTTTTTCTTCTAATATGTTGTTGTTGTTGTTAGTGTTACTGTTTTCTTGATTTGCACACTGCACACTGCACACACACACACATACACAACGACTATGACAACGAAAATATTACATATGTATAACGTGACGAAAAAACTCTTTTTTTTTGCGTTTCGCTTTTTATTTATCTTGAATTTTTGGCACACACGCACACAGCTGCACTTTGGGAGGCGAAAAGCGGCCTCTGGCGGCTAAACATATGTTCGATTTTTCAAAGCAGTCGTCAATTGACTGAGTGAGACGAGACTGTGACGCTTCACTTGCAGTCTGTTGTTGCAGATGTTTTCGCCGCTGTTGTTATTGCAATTGTTGTTGCTCTAGCAAACATATGTTTGGACAGGCAGGCACGTACGCAACTTTTGGAGGGTTGTCGTGACAACGACGACGACAACGACGACTACGAAAGCAGAGGTAAATTCTAGTCTAGTGAGAGTGAGAGAGTGAGAGTGCTGGAGCAGGAAACAACAGGCAATAGCAGGAGCGAGAGTACTGTTTTGCAACGGTATGCAAAGCTGTGTTCTAGAATGTTCTCAACGTTTTTGTGTGGAAGGTCGCCACTTCTTTTTCTCGTGTTTATTGTACTTCGATTGAGTTCATCAGTTTTTTTTTCACAAATTTCGCTGCTGAGCTATGGAACTCGGTATTCGACTGTCTTTTCGGTCTTACAGCAAGTACAGCATATGTGTATGTTAAATTCTCACACTATATAAGTAAAAACAATTTCGTTGTTGTTGTTGAGGTTTTGTGCGGCTCCGCTGTTGGCTTGTTGGGGCTTTCGTGCGCGGTCACTCTCGTTGAACGACTGAATTCAACGGCAATCGTTGGTGGCATGAAACTTGACTATGCCGTCCCCAAGCAAACAGCAATTGAGTGAAAAATGTAACGCAGCGCAACAGTCGCGGCAGCAGCAACAGAAAAGCTCTCAAAAGCACAAGCGCGACTCTTAAATTGAGTGAAAAACACACAAGAGCAGCAGCGGCAGCAAAAAAGTCGAAACGAAACAAAACCATAAGACTTGTCGAGCGTTGTTGTTGTTGTTGTTGTTGCCGCTGCTGTTGCTGCTGATCCCATTCGAAAGTTTAATTATATTTGCGCCACCGACACTAGTTGCTATGCTGCTGTTGTTGTAGTTGTTGTTGTTGTTTATTATTTGGATTTTCGAAACCGGCAAGGCGCAAACAGCAGCAGCAGCAGCAGCAGCGTCTGCGCTGCGCTGCGTCGATCAGAAGCAAAGAAGCAACAAATTGTACACGCTTATTGTTATGGTGTGCTGGTGTGTTTCTAGTGCATTGGTATTAATACGTTTTCAAACGTTTGGCGGCAGCACCAAAAGCAACAGCACAATTACGTCAGAGGTGCTCTCACACTCATATGTACATACAAACACAGTGACAATGGGGCCGTAAAGCTTTTGCACTAAAAGTTTTCTTATGCGAATCTCATGCGCCGTTCTTTTTTCGAATTCATACGCGACCCAAGCACACAACCACACACACACACACACACACACACACATGCATGCAAAAATATGTACATGTTCGGGGGCGCTAACAAAAAAAAAAACAAAAAAAAACAAGCAAAGGCAGCACCGGCAACGGCGTCGCCAAAAAAAACAAAAATACCAACCAAAAGGCGAGCGAAAACAAAAACTTAATTAATTAGAAATTAATATTGTGCACACGCACGCACACACATGCACATGTCAATATATGCATGTGTGTGTGCCCGTAATAAATGCAATTCACTTTAAAGCGTATCGAAATGGCAACAAAACCAAAACAACAACAACAAAAAACAAGAACTCAACGCAAACAAAAAAGCTCCGCGCACCACAACAACAAAAGCAACTGTAAAAGTTTGTTGAGTTGTTATTTTAGCAATTTTTGTTCACTTTTGTCGCACCAAATATAACAAAATGTTGTTGTTGTTGCTGCTGCTGCTTGTTATTTTTGGCATTGTTTATTTGCATAGGTTGCAACAAGTTACCTATTGTGATTTGTACTGTGCGAGAGAGCTCGAAATTGCTTTTGATTTTGGGTGTATTAATATTTTGGCTTAAGAATAAATAAATAAAAAATTCATCGCCTTTTCGACTATGTGAACATCTCTCGATCAAGTGCAAAAACACCAACACCCATACACATGCAGACAAGTGTGTGTGTGTGTGTTGTGTTTGTGTGTGTTGTGTTTGTGTGTGTTAAGTGTAAAGTTAACACCTTGGATAAATCAGTAAACTTGATAGGCATTTAGCTACTTGAGGCATTATTTCAGATTGCACTTCAATTTGATTTGGCATATGCAAAAATATTCAAAGCAGCACAATTATTTATTATATATTAAAAAATCATATAGAGAGTTGGGAGTAAAGTTTTAAGTCAGAGTTGAATCAAGTATCTCATAAAGTACAAAACAGGAATGCTACAAAAATCTTTTTTTTTTTTTTAAACCGCAAAAAAACGATTTAATTTACCAAGTGATCAGGTTCAAACCCATTTTATTAGTTAAAACAAAAAACTTAACACCATTCTTACTGGAAAATCAAAGAAATTGATGTTAATTATTCCATAAACTTTTATAGAAACAAAGCGAAAATATCAAATTCTATTCCCTTAAGCAAATAGACTTATTAACTGGGATCAAAAAATCGAATAAAAAGTAAAAACCGTAGTTTTAACAAGTAAGAAGGCTCTAGTCGGGAGAGCCCGACTAGAAGATACCCTGAACCCAGTTGCAATAAATATATTTAATTTATATAAGACTTTGGTATACTGGCTTAGCTTCCATCGATTAAGTTCAATATCTCCGGTGTTTCTCAACCGATTTAGACGAAATTTTCAGAAAAGTTCTATCATTATCCATTTCTTCAACCCTCATTTTTAGATTTTCAAAATTCGATATTTTATTGTTATCGATATTATGTGTATATCGGAAACCAGAATAGTTATCGATAATTTGAAGCAAACTTGTTCTGCTCATGGTATAGGAGAACTTAAATACAAAATCAGAAGTCTCTAGCTCTTGTAGTCTCTGAGATCCACGCGTTCATACAGACGGACAGACAGACGGACAGACGGACATGGCTATATCGTCTCGGCTGTTGATGCTGATCAAGAATATATATACTTTATAGGGTCGGAGATGCTTCCTTCTGCCTATTACATACTTTTGCACAAAACCATTATACCCTTATTTACCCATTTTATGGGTTAAGGGTATAAAAATGTTTATAACTAGGTTGATTCAGATTTAAGGCAAGAGTCCTGCTTATCCTCAGGCACATAAAATAAAAACTAAAACTCTTATTTTATTAAAGTTTCTCTATATTATTTTTCAAAACAATCGCCTCCAATAAATAAGTAAGCTATTTTTGGTGACATTGACTAGTTTGTTACGTGTGCTTAACACATAATTAAAATAATTAATACCTATAAATAGATTGTAGACTTGTAGCCTCTTTTTATTTGTTGGTGTTGTTTTTGTTGTAGTCAATGCCTCAAGAATGACTATAATCAAACGTCAAAGTCAATGGCAATGAAATATTTTTATAAAATTGCTAACGAGTTCTTACCTTTGCCAACAAATACGTACTGAACATTTTTTTATAATTATTAAGTGCATTCCAGCAGCTAATTTTGATTGACTTATTGACCGATTGTTGGATTGTGGTTCAAAAAAAATTATTTTAATTTTATTAAACTTGTTTTTTTACGTGTTCTTTTGGGGAAATGTATATATTTGCGGGATATATAAGATTTTGACCAGTTTGTTGCTCCTATCGAAAAAGTGTCCCGAACAAAAAGGAGACGAAAAAGTGGCTGTTAAACAATTTCGTTTTATCACCCACTCGATAAATTATTGCATCGATAAATGTTAATTTAAGTTAATTAAAAAGCACGTAAACATGCATCCCAACAGTTTAAACATCTGTTTCTGTAGAACTGTTGCTAAGCTGTTGCATTCAAGAACTGTTTAATGTATTTCAACATGTCAACATTTTGCCAGTTAACTTTTGTGTTCGATAATGTCAAAGCGCAGTTCAAATTATTTGTATTGAGTCGATATCGGTACTTTCAAATTCAATGTGAAGAGCAACAATCGGGCATAAATATATACAGGATTTATTTTTATTTTTTTCGATAACATCTCTTAGATAAGATTGTTTTGCAAAGGATATCTTAGGAATTCAAAAAGTTAATATTTATTTAAGCAGCAGGTAAACTTTTCTTGTTCTACAAGAGAGTAGAGTCATATCAATTTTATCGACAATGCATATAAGTAAAAGCTATCTTTTTATAAGTATCTGCAAGCTACTTTCAAGCTAAATATTGAGAGGCATAAACTATGTTTGTATTGGGTCTAGGATTGTTTGATTATATCTTCTGTATAGATAAAATACTGTAAGGAAAATACTGACAAGGAAGCTCAACTAGAAGATACGCAGAACCCTAAACCTTACGCATACTGTCATTGTGTGCATGTATGTGTGTGTGTGCGCAATCGAATAAAGAAAGTCCATGCAATACCGCGTTACTAAACTTCAATCGTCGATATTTCCTATTTGTCTTAGCCGATTTCAATGATATTTTCACAGATGATTATTATTTCGTCTATAGTTTGTTATCGGGTAGAGCTATCGATAGTTTGAAAAAAAACTACGAGAACTCACATTCAAAACGCAAGGACTCGAGCTTCTAGTATTGTCTCTGAGATCGACGTGAACATACAGATGGCTACATCGAATCGGCTAATCAAGGTTGCGTGCACTTTATGGGGTCGGAAATGCTTCCTATCAAAACTATTACAGGGTATAATAAAAGAACACTGAACTCCAGTGTTTCATGTTCTTCAAGTGTTATATAAATATAAAAGAAATATGTATATATAAATAGCCAATTTTGTTGTTGCTGTTGAAGCTTCACAGTTTGAGTTTGTGCTATCAGAAGCAAACAACGCAAATACATTAAACAAAAGAATACTTTTACAAACAAACAGGATGCATTTTTTGTTTTTCTTTTAAGTTATCTATTTTCGAGGTGGGGGAGCTGCTGCTGCTGCTTATCAAATTTGTGTGCCCCAAACGCCCTTGATAACAAAAGTATGTACTACATATGTATATGTGTGTGTTTGTTACCTACCTATTATTGTTGCTGGTAAGCGTAAAATGTAATTGCAATTAGGCCGCCTGCATTTGGATACGGCACGTGCCCAAGCGCAAAAGAGACAGAAATATATTTGTGTCTGCAATTCAGTGTTGCCAAAACGGCTTTTTACCGTCAAACCTGGCCTTATTTCAAAGTCAAATTAAGGAATATTTCAAAAAAATCAGGCAGTGGGATATTTTTTGTTGCTTTTCTGCTTTTTTACAATGAACTAAAGTAGAACTTCCATATGATAAACTTCCGTTAACGAAGTTTTCTATACCAAGAATTAACTTTCAAAGCACTGCAATTTGATTCAACCAAAAACCCAGTCAATAATATGAATTTTCTCTATAACAAAGTTTTTCTTGAATCGATTATTTGAAACAAAGTTGATCTGCCTATGGCTTGGCAGAGGTTTCGTTCCACACAGATCAAAAATTTTAAACATTAAAAAGGGACATTAGTGATATTAAGCTAAGCCTTTTGATTGGTCAGTCATTTGATATTGATGGGTTGAAGAAATTATTAACTGCTTACAAAACAAGAAGTTGGCAACACTGCTGAGAACAAACACAAAACCTTAAGAAAAATAGCAAGAGAGAGAGAAAGAGGCGAAAAACAGTTTTCTGTGGTAAAAATAGTTTGAGGGCGCTTTTTTTAAGACTTTAAGCCAAAAACGGTTAAAGTGTAAGACGCAAAGAATTTGTTTGGAACCGTTTGTGGCATGTAACTAGGGGCGTTAACTAAAATTAAAATATATATACGTACTACATACAAATAAAAATTACGTTCTAATCTAAAAGTGGAGCTTAAAGAACCAAAACAAAACCAACAACAGAAGCATATTTCTATGTCTTGTTTTGTCTGAGTTGTTGTTGTTGTCTGTGTGCTTTGCGCAGAGTAAAAAGACCTTGCTTTCGATTTTTAAAAACGCACACAACACACACAGTCACAAAAGTCGCACACAAGCGCACGCACACCAACAAGAAAACGTTTAAATTAGTTTTTTATGCACTGAAATCTGACTATAGAATTCCAACACCCAAAAACGCAAATAAAAATTAATATTAACAAAAAAATAAACAGCATTAGCAGGCGAGAATTTTACTTTTTTTTCGATCCATGTAGATACAAAGTAAAGTCATTTATAAATTGTATCAATGCTCTTTTTCTTTTGCCCCACTGACGCCCTCGCACCCCTAACCAACAACGCCCCGTCCTCTGCTAAACACAGCGAGTACCAAGTCCTAACAACAACAAGACAAACAGAGTCAACGTTGACAGAGGCGTCTCGATAGCAGCCGCACGCTTCACTGCGCCAAAGTCGACGTCGCGATGTCGTCGGCAGCGGACGCCAGCATCGACAGCACAGCAATCGTCGTCAACGTTGTTTGTAGAACTTGTTGGCCAAAATGTTTTAGTTTAAATACCCTGTAAAAGCTTAATACTTCGAACCGAGTAAGATAAACTTTAAGTTTACATTAAAATTGCTGAAAAGAACTATTCAGTTGAAGGCAAGTTTTCCATAAGCAATTTTAATCAGCTTAAGCAAAAAATATTGTAATGATAAATAATACATTTAAGAGCCCTACAAAGCACAAAGCATTAATAAAGTATGAATAACATAAAAATGCTGTCAAAATCAGGGATCGGAATCCGATTGATCTTCCCATAATGCTCGCTTTCTTGACGTATGTTTTTATGATTAGGGATTTACACACTACTCTGCATTACAGGGTATATGATGGGCTGCGCTTTAAGCCAGTGAACTTGTTTACATTTAACTTGTTGACTTTACTCAAAGTGGTTGGCTGGTTGGTTGGTTGGCTGGTTGTTTGGTTGCTTGGTTTGACTTGGCTTCGCTTCGCTTGGAGTTGCTCTTGGTTGGTTTTGCCCTGTTCGGCCTATGCCAGGTTAAAAAAGACACCTTTCAAGACTGGTTTAGTTATTGGCTCCACACACACGGTGTATGTGTGTGTGTGTGTGTCTCTTGGCTGGCTTCTTGTTACAGCTCATTTGCTGTGAGACTTCTAAAAGGCACCAACTAAATGCAACAACTAATTCTTAGCTTGGCTTGATTTAAGCGTGTGTTTGTATTAGTTTGTGGTTGTTTGTATTTAGTTGGGTGTTGGCTGTCAGCTGTTGTTGTTATAGTTGCAATTGCCAACAAGTTATAAGAATGTCGTTTATTGTTGACTGAATGCAAAGTGAATTGCTGAAATGCCTCAAGTTATTAAGCGACTCTCGTTACCTTGTTAGGCGTTTGCAAAAACAGAGTGTAACTAGGCTATGATTATGTATATCTATATTGCTAAGAATACGAAGAAGAAGAAAATATAGGATACGTTTACGTTTTGTGTTTATCCAAATAAAGAATCAATAAGTTTAAGAAAAAACAAACAAAGCAGCTGCCTGGCTTGTTGTTCGTACAGGCTTTTGGCATTATGTAAGAAATGTTAATTATATTGGCTTTATGCAAGAATTTCAATTGCAAAAAGTGAAAGTCAACAACAACTACGACACAGCAACATCTGATTATACATACACACTCAAATTCACTCAAACATATACGTTACGTATACGCAACGTTGAGCCGTCGAGTTGAATTGTTGTCTGATGTTGCGAAGCGACGGTTGTTTTTGGCCAGCACAGCGATAAGATTTTGCGCATCCTGAATTCCAGACACGTGTGCGTCTGCCAAACATATTTACGGCCACAACAACAACAAAAAAATAGCCAAGAATGAAAGGCCAGCAAACGTGCAACCGTATGCAGCAACAACAACGACCTTAATTTTGTGGCAGCAACAGAATTAACATCGTCAAGAAAACGACTCCAAGGGCAGCGACAATGCTGCCATGCACTCTCGACTCATAAGCATACTTATAGGCATACATATAGTACTTACATACTTAGGTATATAGGTATTGTACATAAAAATATATATACCAATCGCAACTGTTTTACACTTAAAGAATTTAAGGCCCTAAATATGTAGAAAAAGTATTTAAAACTCCGAAAAGCTTTATATATTAAAGGAAATCCGAAATTTCGGGAAATATAAAATATAATAATATAAATAATTAAAAATGTTTAAGGATTGTGGCATACATGACTAGAAAACATCAAGAAATATTAGGAAATTATGAATTAAAGATTATGGAAAAAAATACAAAATGAAAAAAATATATAAAACCACCCGAATGCATAGTTTATTATAAGAAATAAATTTTTTCCTGATTTTAGATTTTTAAAAAGTTTGAGTTATGAAAAAAAAATTATATGAAAGCTTTTTAAATAACAATCGAAGCCTATCGATAGTTTAAAATAAGTGTCTCTGTTTATGTTTGCCTGTATCATAAACATTTATTTTTTCCTCTGTAAAACCTTGAATTTCGTTTGTTTTAAAACAAAAAAGTTCGCAAAACAATACTAAAATCAATTAAACAATTCGATGCATTTTTTCGTCAAGTGTATCTCTTGTCTTTGCATCGATGGCAAACGCTCACTTTGCAGGCGCATTAGAATGGAACTGGTTGCAGCTGCAGCTTTTGGGCTGCCTCACTTCTCTCTGCTGTATGGCAGCATTTAGTATTTGGTATCGTCTGAATTGTGTCCTAACACTTGGCGCAACGCCTCCGTGGCATGCCCCAGCCTCCGTTAGGCGGCGTTAACGAGCTCGTGCGGCTGCCGCAAACATACAACGCACAAGAATTGCCATGAACCAATTTGATATACACACCATAAACACACAAACACACACGCACAACAATTATTTGCTGCCGTCTCTTTTTTTCGCTTTTTTTCTGAGCCTCAAAATAAAATTGAAAGTTGCCGTCGACAATTTGTGGCGCATTTGAAAACTTGGCGAAGCGTCAAACTGATACAAAAACAACAACAACGAAATTCGCAAAAATTGTAAATTATGCCATACAATAAAGCAGTCGAGACTCCACACCAAAATAACCTCCATTGGCCTCCGGAACACCTCTCTTCCCACTCACAACAAATGACCGTGAAATTAATGTCCTGTCGCGTTTGTTGGCGGCAAACTGTTGCAGTTAAAGACCCAAGCCCAAATAACAATAATGAAGAAAGAGTGCTTAAGTTTAAGACTGACAGATACCCTATAAACAGATTTTGAGGACTCTGGAAAATCTAACACAAGTCTTTAAACTTTTTCAATTTATATAAATTTGTTTTTTGACTAATTTTCTTCGTTTTTTTAAATCTTCGCACTTTGTACGGCAAATCTATAAGTCTAACAAAAATTTCACGTCTTTATATAAGGGAAATGTTGCAACGGTAGACACTGCACCTAAGTCGGACACCCCACCAATTTTGGTAAGTTTGGTTTTCAGCGCACTCTTATTACTGTCATCGATAGCTCTGAGTGTCGGCTTGCTTTTAATGTGGTCTACATGTGTTTATAACTAGTTTTGGTTGCTCCAGAGACAAAAATTTAAATTTCAGTAATTATTATATCTCTCAAAAAATGAATAAAATGAACATGTTTTTAGACAATGTGATGAGCAATTTAAACAAGCTTTCCAACGATACCAAAAGTTAGACTTTACATTGATTTCTGACAGTTTTATGTCAAAAAAAACAAATGGGGTGTCCATCGCTGGAACATTTCCCTTGCTATATTTATTTGATATGCATTCTCATATCTTAATTGAAAACACATTATTCTGAACAAACTGACTGGGAATTAACGCACATCCCAGATCGAGCTATCCAGCTTAAAAACTCAAGAGTAGATTTCTATTTTATTAAAAGTTATCTAAAAAGCACGTTTTAAAAAATACGATCCAATCAGTTTGGTAAATCCATTGCATAAATCCCTACTTTACTTAAATACTAACGAATTCAAAAGAGGTTTTGTATTACAAATGTATTTCGCCAGTGTGAAAAATATGGGTTGAGATGCATTGATGATTGCTTAAGCTCTGATATAAGTGGCTAAGGATTGCTTATTGAAAGAATTATATTCAAAAATTCTTTATTTCCAGTACCAAAAAACTATAATATTGACAGAGATGTTTAAAAAATATATATATTATCTAAAAAGTGTATAAGAATCACATTTTCTTATAACTGGCTCTACCCCAATATATATTTTAAGGTTCCTTGAATCACTCAGCCGCCTGTTGCATGTGTGTTTTTTTAATTTGCTTATATTGGTTTATGGGGTATGATGATGTATGTAAGCATATATGCATATGAATGTCTGCAGTGCAGACTCTGCACACATTGAAAAGACAAACAATACGTCAGAGAGCTGAACCAAGGCAACAATTTCCTGTCTGCATTTTGTGTGGGCGAAGACAAGTAAACTGCTCGCAAAAAAAATTGTTGATAAGCACTTAATGTTTTTTATCGGCATGAAACACTCACACAAAGTTCCAATGCGCCTCACACACACAGTTACAAACACTCACTCACACTTGATTTAACTTGATTGAGAGTCCTCCGCATTGGCAGTATTTTTACAAATTGGAATCTAAAAATAGAAACTCTCTGTTGCCTCTTCTTGCATTCTCGTACTTTTATTTGCTATGGCGTGGGCAGAATGCGCCAAAAAGTAAGCCAAACAAAACTTGAAAGCAAAATAAACTAGAAGAATTGCATATACACTTACTACCATTTTTTTTTTTTTAACAAAAGCTTTTAAATGTATTATGCAATTAATGTAAATATTTCAATATAAAATCAACAACTAATCTTGCGAGTCGTTTCATGCTTCTCCAGCTAATCACAGCGTATTCAAGTTAATTACATTGTAATATTGCCGACAAGAGACCAAAAAACAAGAAACAAAAACTTAAATAATAATATTCATTTACATAATCGCATCAATGATTTGCATTTTATTGTGTTTAGGTTTAAGTTATCAACAAATATAGCCAAATGTCTAGACTAAATTTATGCACTGGTTGTTAAATAAACCTGATATCCAGTAATATATTAATGGACTGGTTCCCAAAGGTCGCACATCGGATGATTTCTTTGCTTTCTTCATCTTATTGCTTGGAACAAAGAAATAATTTCATGTTTTGAGCTAATTAAGTTACTTAATTGAAAAAAATCTAGTTTTAGAACCAATTACCCAAAGTGTGACTGTTTAAATATTTTAAAAATTAATACACAAGGCTAAATCAGAAACTAATTAGCTTCGCTCGATATTTGTGGTCACATAAGCTCTAACTTTGCCAAAAACTAAGACCACTATGCCTTACCGTTTCGGCTGTGCCTTGAAAGCAATCAATCAGTCAATCTAATCAAAGAAGAATAAACCTAAAACAAATCCAACAGCTATTGTACATAGCCCCATCATTTTAAGAGTATCAGCAAGTTCCAACAAAAAAAAAAAACTGGGGTGAAATGAGTCAAGTTGATGCTTAAGACCCAAAGCTCTACCATTCGACAGATCCTTGACGCTGACGCGTTGATGACGCCAACCCATCAGCCACGAAAAGCTTTAATGAGCTCCAATGCTCTGGTGTAATGGAAAATCGATGAACCGGCTCGGGGCACAAGTCCACTGGACAGCCAACAGTCGCCCCGTATCTCAAACTCCCGATTCACACTCAGAACTTTTCTTTGTGGTAAGTCGATTGGACGCATATGGTGCGACAGAGAAAGCGAGAGAGTGAGAGAGGGGGGGCAATTGGGAGTATATATTTGAGAGTGAGTTGCATGTAGCATGTATAGCATGTGGCGTCTGCTGGCGCCTGTTCAATCAATGGGCGTGGCGCCCATATGGCGACTCATAGGCGTCGGCACGCGCATGACCGGCAAACACTAAGATTATAACTTGGAGTTGGAGAAGCACCGGGAAACATGGCATTCAATTAAGCGCAATTTAAGTAAAAACTAGCTTGAAAAATTATGCAACATAGTCAGTCAACACAGGAGGTGAGGAGGGTTAATTGGTCATATTTGTTGCCATGGTGACTTTATGAGCTACAAAAAGTGTATTACGACATCTTATCAGGAAAAACCCTAAACACACACACACACACACACACGCAATAAACGTTAAGGACTACAAATCAGCGATTAACATATTCACACAAAACGGTATGCCTTTCATTTCATTTTGTGTGTGGGGGGATGGATTTTAGATTGAGGTGTAATGCCCACGCAGAAAATGTGTAAGTGTGTGTTTGTGTGTGTGTGCAAAAATTACGCATGCTGACGTCATTGTGAATGAATCGCGAAGCTTCCACAGGCGGCAAACTGCGTCATTCATTCATATTGGGCACAAAAAAAATAAGGAATCAACACCAACACCAACAAAGAGACACCCTTGTCGTAGGTTTGGCGTGGCCCTTTTTTGCGTGGGTTTTGGACAAAAGCGCGCCTAACTGTACGCTTGCCTGCATTTCATTCATAAAATTCAGAGAGAGAGAGAGAGAGAGAGAGAGAACGAGAGTGAAAGCTTAGCTGAGTCCTTTGTTGACCTTTGGCAAAGCGCAAGCGCTGTATGTGACCAAAGCAGCAACAATCCAAGTTTGAGTGAAAGCTCAAAGCTCAGCATAAAGAACTGCGCAATATGTATATTGCATAGAAGCTGCTCTCATCTGGTAGATGAGAAAAAAGAGAGAGAACGTTAACTGCTGCTGAATGTGTAGGCGGTTCGAGAAGGAGCTGCTGCTGCACAATGTCAAAGTCAAGAGAGGGAGAGAGAGCAGCACAATCAGTCAGTTAGTCGGTCAAATGACCTTTAAGGTAACTTTGATTCCAGGTACGAAATTTAGCTGCATGGTCAAGTCTAAGTGTTAGCCGGTCAGCAGTAAGAAATCCAATCAAACCATATTGTTGCATGGCAATCACCTCATAAACCGTTCAATTTATTAACATAAAACCCCCTCACACCCTCCATTTCAATTAAACTCTATCAGCAGAGGAACGGATGGTGGGGGTAAGGTGGTGGTACACGCGCAAGAGGTAGAGGTATAAAACAGCTCACATTTGATTTCAAGGTTGGGTCGAAATGTCAGAATTGCAGAGGCTACGACGCTAGCTCAATGCGAATCAAGTTTGCACCTTGGTCCAAAAACAACAGAAAACGTTATGAATAAAACGAAACGAAACGAAACAAAACGAGTTCCCAAACATCATTAGAACAAACATACAAATTGATAATGATGCTGTTGTTGATAATGATGCGCAGCATTCAGTTTCAGACATAGTACTATGGCATTCCAAACCTTTTCGATACATGCGAGAGCAAAGACGACGACAACAATAAAAATAAATAAAAAACTGGCAAACTCGTATTATAATTTATTGTGTAATGATTGCAATGAGTACAGCAACAATTATAACAACAGCAACTTAGACTGCGACAATAAATGAAGCAAGAATGCCTAAAGCGAAAAGAACTTTAAAAGAGGCTATAAAATACCCATTAAAATACGTTTATTTAACGACATACACACTTTATTGCTTATACAAATAGGATTTTATTTTTCCAAGGTTTCAATACGATATGTCTTTTAGAATAATATTTATAGTTATTCAAATAGAATACGAATCGCAGAAATAAAAAGTTTGACTATTCTACTATCTGTCCCACTAGCACGCCGTGCTCACCCTATGCCCCCACTTCAATAACTACAGGATATAAACAAGACAAGTGTTCTGCGGCGGCGGTTGCGGCTTAACGCAATACGAAAAACATTTGCAAATCAACTCAACAAAGCGCAAACGCAAATACGACACACAAATACATAGACGTAATGTACCGTTGCTTTTATAAAAGCAGCAGCCGCAGACGCAGCAGCCAAACCAGCAGCTGTACAACAACAACACATTATAATAACAACGGGTATGACTTTCAAATAAAACCGAAAACGTCCAAACAACAACAAACAACAAAACAAAACAACAATTTGCGAATTTGAGAGGAGCTTAAAGATTTGAAAGATTTTTAATATTGTAGCTGCTGCACTTAGTGCGCATGTATGTGTTTATATGTGTGCGTGGTTTTTTACCTGCCCAATGCAGGGCCAATATAGTGGGTTTTTGTTTTTGAGGGCCCAGGGCTGGTGTAGTTGTCGTTGATGCTAATTCTGTGCCCAGTAGCAGAAGTCGCAACCTGTTGCAAAGAGAGACAGAGAGAGAGAGAGGGACAGAGTGATGGGGGGAGAAGAAGTTTCCAGTTGCCCATGCGCCAAGCTCGTGGTCCACAAAAGCCAAATTCGAATGGCATAAAATGCAGCTCAGTGTGCCAGTCAGTCAGTCAGTCAATGAGTGAGTGAGTGAGTGAGTGAGTGAGTGAGTGAGTGAGTAAGTGAGTAAGCGGGTGGGAGAGCAAACAAACAAAACAAGTGAGTGAGTAAGAGAGAAACTGCGAGTGAGTTGAACTAGTATAAGTAAAATCGTCAGTCAGCTTTGCTAGTGGTTCTATGCACCACTCGTCGTCGTCGTCGTCGTCGTCGTCAAAAAAGTGAATGTCCACCAAAAGTCCTTGAAACCTGAAACCGATCTTTCCAGTTTACAAGCTGAGTGCAGTCAACGCTGCTGCTGCAACTTGCCAGACAACGAACTCAAAACTTGGACGTGATGCCAAGATGCTGTTTGTTGGCTCTAAGCTCTACTGTTGCTTTTGCTTTTGCTATTTGCTGGCCAAAACCAATCCAATTCAATTTAACACAAAACCAATCGAATTGAATTTAATTTGAATCAACTGAAATCCTTCAGCAATTGTTGTCAAAATCCTTAATTCTTTGTCTTTAAGATAAATTTGAGAACTTGATCAAAGATTTTTAAGTACAAGAAATTTAAGGTTTGAACACCTAAGTTATAGATTGAGTTTAAGTAAGTTCATTTTTCAGGAAATTTCTAAATTAATAATTTAACTTTTCAATATATGAACCATAAAAATTCTAGAATTGTGTTGGTATTGAGAAGTTCTTCTCCAAATTAATTTTTAGAAGTTATAGTCTGAAGCAGTTTCAATTTCGTTCAGTGTAAGCTCGGCTACCTGTCAAGAATTTGGGTAGCTTTTGGGTGCGGTTCAAGTTGGGCAACAAAAACAAAAATGTATTAAGCACATAAATAATATACAAAGTACAGCAAACTGATTACAAATGCTGACAAGAAGCCAAACTTCCCTTTCAACCGGATCTATTGGCAAAACATTAAGAATGAGATTAAGTATTATAAAATGGAAAGGAGCAACACGCAAACCTAAAAATTTCTTAATATTTAAGATGATGGATTGATCCCGTCTGCTAACCAAACCTTTCCATCATAAGGTCAAAAAGTTGAGCGTAAATCGATTACAAAAACCCAAAAAACGGCAAGCGAAACGGCAACTGAAAGTGGATACATACATAGATATATTACCTAGAAAATGTTGTATCTGTATATGTGATCAGTTTAAAGAGCGATACAGATAAATCAAAGCGCCGTTGTTTTTTTTCGGGTTGGATTTGATTTTTGTTTTGGTTTTTTTCTTCTTTTTTGACCAAAAACCGAAACCGAAAGCTGGGGCGCAGCCACCTGCATTGGATTGACATTGAAGCTGTTTGGTTATTGGATTGTATTATTTTGTTGTTGTTGTTGTTGTTATTATATATTTAAAAGACCCAACCTACAAGTGTCTTGCTGTTGTTGTGGTTGCCTTTCATTTCTTGCAATTGCCATGTTAATTTGCCCACTTCAGTGAACTTAAAGTCCGAGAGCTGCATACCAGTCTAGCAGCAAGTACGCAGACAAATTTTATCTACGTACTTATTCATCGATAAGTAAATGCTTCGATTCAAAACTATATTTTCAATACATATCAAACATTTCAAAGCTTTACCGAAAAAAATCAAACAAATATTCAAGCACTAATGCAAATTTAGATCAAGGGAATTGAGATACTTGATATTGTAAAAAATAAAAATAAACTGTAAGCTTTATTAAGTAATTATGGTAATTATATATGCGTTATTCAGATACATACTTAATGCGTATTTAAAGTCAGTTTGAACAACAACTAATAGGTAAGAAATATATAAATTACTTAGATCTATATTCTTCTTATTGAAATCGAAACTTTTATGATGTCAAAGAAAAAAGCTTTGCTTATCTTTGTATGCTCTCTTACTTTCAATTCTCACTCTCACAAGAACAAAGAGATGATTAAAGATAAAAGCTTTTTTAAGGCTGATGAAAGTGCTGTTAAACACGATAAGCATATCTTTAAGTGATTCCATTAACTTGAAGCTGAGCCTCTCTCTTTCAAGCACTCCGGATTGAATAAGAGATTGACGATAAGTTTTAACAAACAACAAAAAACAACATTTAGAAAGTAAGAACTTGAATTATGCAAAGGTATTAACAAATCTAAGCTTTATTTTAAGTTATATAATAAGTTATTAAAGCTCACATGTGACTTTAGGTGACTTTTAGTTGTTTACCCTAACGAAAAACAAAGAAATAACGCTATAAAAGCTAATTAGAAGCCTCAAAAAAAAAAAAAAACACTTAGCTTGAAAACAACCATAATAAAGTGAACCTTAATTACCCGACGCAAACAATACAAAAAGAATTACAAGTACAAAATTGTTTGTGTGCTGGCATACCAAAGCACCGCTTGAGTGGTCTTTTGACGCTGTTGTAACCCTATAAAATAACTCTATAAGCCTCAAATCAAACACGGTGTTAAAGCAAAAAACACATCAAAACAAATGCCAACAAGGTAATGCGAAAATATGTATGTTACGCAACGTATTAAAAAATTATTGTATAAAACAGTACAAACAGACCAAACATATGAAAAACAACATATTTGGGTACAACCAGTCGAAATTCTCTATTACGAACTTCCGTGTATCGAAGTTTCCTTTATATCGATGTTTTCTTCGTTAAACGAATTCATTTTCAGAACACTTCTTTTTTGCTGTAGTATTTTTATATAAAATAGCGCCTCAAAAAGATCTCAAAAATTCCAAGATATTATTCAATGGTAAATAATAAACAAACCGTTGCAAATATCAAGCATTAGCTTTTTTTCTAAATAATTAAACCATATTTTTATAAATTTCGATTTCTTAACTTTTCAGAACCTTACTCTAATCCTTAAGTGATGCATATACCCTCTTGTAGAGTAAACAAAACAAATACTACTAACAGTTATTGCAATACACACATACATATGTATATATGTTTACGATTGTGTATGTGCAGAACGACCTTGCCGAAGGCAGTCTTCCAATCTCTTCCAACTCATTTTTTCGTCAGCGCTTCATGGCAAGAAACAGTCGCAATGAAAGAATTAGCGGCGCTTTAACGCACAAGCGTAACTGAAAAACCACCAAAAAATATAAAAATATTTTAAGGTTTTTTCAAAAAATAAATATGGAGGTTTTTTTTTTAATGGAAGACACAATAGCTTAAGACGGCAAATGATTTGAAGTAAATGTGCCATTCATGAGTAGATGCCACACATACCTATTGGTTGCTATAGTTGTTTATGTGTATCTTTAAGATACAAAGCTACTACAATAGATACGTTAAAACAACGTTTATGCTTGAAACAAAATCTATTCAACATCCGCATTCTATGTGGCGCTCTAAATAGCCGAGCAAAACAAAATTGAAAAAAAAAAATGATGGAAAAATATAAGATAAATAACAAACAAAAAAATTTGATTAATAGTTTTGTTAAAGTTTTATTTCAATGTTAAAAGAAGCTGGAAGCGAAGCACGTGATTTCCTTCACCCCTCTTCAAAAAGACAATAAAGAGATGACTCAGTTCGTTAGTTAGAATTGCTCTGACGTTTTTATAACTGAACAATACTTACGAGACGTTATAATTGCAGCGTACTTATTAAAACGATTCGGTGAAATTGAGTTTGAGAAATGTGGAATTGATAATTAAGCGAATAGAAAAAATAACAACTAACTTTGACATCTCGACATGTGTAGCTGTCAATTTATAGCTGCTGTTATAGTATAAAGAGCAATAGAGGCAGCAACAGATCTCCAAGATTTCTATATATAGCATACATCAAAATGACGATAAACAATTTAATAAACCATTTAACAAACCATTTGTCTGTTTGTTAGTTAGTTTTTGTAGTCCATGAGTAATAGTGAGCTTTTGATTAAAGCGGTTTAAAAAGAGTTTAAAGCTCTGTAAGCTTCAATAGTTTATAATATAATCAATTGAGATCCCTTTTTAATGTTAATCATTTCAATTTTGAAAAATGTCAAAAAATATGGAAATTTGGCTAAGAATCTTTGCATAAATCGTTGATGTTGAGTAAAAAACTAAAGCTGATCTATTTTACTATACGAATTTATAAAGGAAACAATATTTTTGTTAAAACTTCACGCCGTTGCCACATGTTCTAAATGCACAACTGTACTGTACAAGAACAATTGATTCGATTTACTGGCCCAGATCGAAAAGTAATAATATAGAAAAAATAACAATTTGGACACATTTGCCTTGTCATAATCGTTTCAAATTGGCTTTAATTAATTTTAAATATAGTGTTTACGAGTTTGGTGCGCCTGGTTTTGTTTTCCGATTTGTTGTTCTGCAGGTCCCACACAAAGTCCAACACAACAAGCTTAAAAAAAATAATAATAACATAGACAATAATGTAGCAAAATAAGCCCACATGCTTGTTATTGTTGAAACATTCGATTTAGCCTCTAATTTTTTTTTTTTTTTTTTTTGCCATTTATTTGTTCATTGATGGAAGACACACACACAGAAAAATAGATACTGAGACTGAAAATTTAATAATTAGCGGAAGTAACTTGTTTTCACTTTTTTTTTTTGACAATAGATAAAAGAGAACTTTATCAGTTCGCTGCTGTTGTTGCTGTCTTTGACTATTAGACGCAATTTGGCAACACTATTTGGCATCTATTTCGAAGAAATATATTTCTTGAAAGTTCGGTTAACAAATCACACTCGTTAAATTCCATGCGGTAGTTGTGATACCAGTTGAAAAAAAAGCACCAGCAAAGAAAATAGACAAGAAAACAAAAACTTTACAATTAGTTGGACAGCAACAAAAACTATACACAACTCGAGTCCAACTGTCAGCACTTAAGACCTGATAAGCTGCCTTACACTGATAAGCTAGCGAGCGACCGCAGAGACAGCCAATGAACCCACAGAAAATTTGAGAAAAAAATAATATGATAATCAAAATTTAAGTGCAACCAAAAAGAAACCCATAAGTAAGATGAAGCCCTTGAGATTGTGGCGATAAGCTGCATTAAAAAAAAAAACAAATGCCGCGTCAGCTAACTTGAACCAAACTGGCTTAAAGATGCAACGGCTAATAATCGTAATGTCAATGATATCAGCTTATGCGTTAACCTAAAGCAGTCAGTTGAATATTTAACATATTGAACAGAGCTTAGTAAGTTAAAAAAAATTTTAAAGCCAAATTAAAGCAAAGACAATAAACTATCAAAAGACTGTGCAATTGGTAAGATAAGCTTTCTCTCAGGGATAAATAACTTAACGTCTTTGATTAAAGCTTAATGCGTTATTGTTTCGAGATTAGTTTGTTTAGAAGATCTTAAAATGAGATTTACTAACTGTTTTTAAATGTTGAATAAGCTGAGTGCTACTGAATTTATAAAGATTGCTAAAGAGCTTTAAGATCTAAATCAATTTATTTGCTCTTTAAGGCCATAAACATTAGAGCAAGTTAAACGAGCTTTAAGATTTATTAAATCAAGATAAAGTTGAATAATGTTACTTACTATCTGGTCTGATTGGGGTTTCTCTATGTTTCCCTAATCCTATAGTAACAAATTTTAAAATAATATTTTGTCCGCATAATATCAGTTAATATAGAATTGAGTTCTTTAATCCGTATAATATCAGTTAATTTAGAATTGAATTCTTTAAAGCTCTTTTTTCAAAAGTCATAAACAAATATGCAATGTTTACCACAATCACGAAAGCTGTTTGTTCAGTCTTAAGCTTACAATGCAGTGTTGCTCAGTTTTTAAATATAAATGAGCTTTTAAAGCTATAATTAATAATAATAATAATGCGTTAAAGCTCTGAAAAACTTTTATATATATCAACACAATAGAAATAATTAGAGCTCGTATTAATTAAACACTTTAAAGCACTGTTTATAGTGTTTAAGTTTACCACGTGATATTTTATAATGCGATTTAAAGTGCCAGTCGAGGCTAGTGTCATTGAGGCATACGCTGTCGGACGGAGCGCTTTAGTCGTTTGGACGTTTGGTTGTTCGATTGTTTGGTAGTTTGGCTTAAATGTCAGCCAAGCCGGCTTAATAACGGCAGCCGTGCATAAAATGTTAAATGTCTTTTAAATACCAATCGAAGCGCCTCTTTCTTGTGCACAAGAAGCGCCACAACACAACAAAGCTTCAATTTTGAAAGTTTGTGCATAATTATTTATCGTTTTATAGCCGCTAAGTACAATACAAAAATAAGATATAAAAAAAATATGTGTAAGAAACATTTTTAACAATTTAGCAATTTGCAATAATAAAAAAATAAAACAAAAACATATGCGGCGGCCTTCTCGCCTCTGCTTCGTAGCAAACTTGCAACAGCGCGCAGCAACTACTACTTGCAACAAAAACAAAGCGACGATTGCAAGTCCAACTCAGATTAGGCGAAAAAATTTGAAAGGTGCACACACGAATGCATTGCAAGCATTTTGTGCAAAGAACTACAACAACTACTCTCAGTCCGTCTACCTCCTCAGTCTGTCTGCCTATCGGTCTGTCTTTTGGTTTATACACAAACATAGACAAACAACATTGGCAACAACATCATCAGCAACATTGTATGTGGCATAGCTTGCATACATTTATAGCTATGTGATTTTATTTAGTGTTTAAATGGGAATTCATATCCTTGTGATGAGTTTTTAAGTTGACTTACAACCGATAGTGTTTACAATCGCTAGAAAAGTCAAACGATTGTGATTTTGGAAGATTGAAATACTGAAATCATATCACTAATTCATTTTTGATAGGTTATTATGTGCCAATCTCAGCAAAGATGCGAACTAACTAATCAGTCATTTAGTTTGTTCCGTTGTTTAGTTCCAAAAAATCAAAACAATCGAACGAACTGGATTAACGTTCGTTGAGTAAAGTTAATAAAACGTTACAGCTCTAATCCCCACTTACGGTATTCCTGACTTACGACAATCAATCATAAAACGCCAATGATAATATGATATGCTAAACAAAATATGTTGTAACTGAACATTTTTAACAATCAATCAATTCCACTTTTAATCACAAACAAATTCTGGGCTTTAGAACAATTTTGCATCATGATCTTTTTGATATGAAATGCCAAGCGCAATTAACAAATGCTTAGCAACAAGCCAAATGAAGCAATTAGCATATAATTTAATATAAAAAATATTTTAATTATATTTACGTGCATGTATTTTCATAATACCCTCGGCAGAAACTTGTTCAACGACAAATATAATTTTAATCTGCACATATTTAAGTATCTCAAAAGCGAGAGAGAGGAGGAGAGAAAAATAAGTCAGTTAACATCAACACAGCTATCTTGAAAAACAATGATAAATAAACTTAAAGTGCAGTTCCAAGTAATAAGATAATAGCAATAACAAATATATAATGCAATCTATTAACTTAGATGATATTTCAAGCGGAATGTCGTATTTTTATTGATTAAATAGAAACTTCAATCTATACATTGTCACATCAACAGATATACTTATCTCTGAAATGTAAGAGACCACAAACAGTTCGTTTCACATTCATTTTGTGACCTTATCAGTAGAAATTTCAAGTCATTGCATTTTTGTGTATTTCGTATTTCATTGTTTATGTACAAAGACTGATTTATTTAGCATTATGAGTTGTATATTTGTCTTTACCTAAACAAAACACATTTATACATTTATGTATATGCATGCATATATTTTATTCCTTGTCTTATCAATGGTGTGATTTATTTTATGGGCACATACAATGTTGCTCGGGTCACAAATTGAGAATCTGAGACTCTCAGTCTTTGTCGTTTTCTAATGACACTAATTGCGCTCTCAGTGTTTAGCTGAACAATGTGGCATGTCTCAAATAACCGAAAGCAGCTAATTTGCTAAACTCAGTCAAAGGTCGAATTATGGTATTGTATCTCTGCTGTCAGCGCAGACTTCAAATATTCTTTGCAGATTGTAAGTAGATACTATTATTCCATATTGAAAGCTTTTTAAGTAGCGCTTTCAACTTAAGTCATTGTGAAATTTGCAGCAGAGTTTTAGGCTGGCTTTAAAAACTGCTAGGGATAAGATTCAAAAACGATTTTAGTGCATACTTTTAGTTGCTAAGCTGCGAGCTATGTACCAACAATGGCTTGAAGAAAAATTGCGTTGAACAGTTTCAGCATCGACAAAAGCATAAATATGTACAGCATTAGTTATTCAGTAATGGTTCAACGTACTTTATAAGTTTAAGGTACATAAAAAAAAACTTACCTTATCCACAAATGTCTTAGACTGCTTCAATAACACCAAGCTATTTGCTTCTGCATCTTTTTTTAAGACAATAAGCTAGCACTTTGAATAACAAGTTATTCTGTTTAAACAACATTTCCAAAAGCAAATCTCACTTTTGAACACTTTCAAGCATGTAGGTAAATATTTTTTCAGTTTTGAAAAAAATATTTGCTATACCTATTTTTGCACAGTTTTGATCGTTGGTAAAGGCAAAAAGGCCACAAAGCATGTTCTAAACGTGATCATTATAATCATCATTATGTTGTTTTTTTTTTAGCATTATCACAGTTTCATCGTTCTATTTGTGCTGCTACTGTTTTTTGACATTTTTTCAGTCTATTTCTTGCCCAAGTCAGCAACAATATTAACGACGCAAATTGTATTTAAGTATAATAACGAAATGCATAATTAAAAACGCAAGCTGTTAAAATGTGCTGCAAAAATAATTGGTCGGGGTGAGCAGTCAAAATTGCACAAAACATAGCACAAAACTCACACACAGCTGCTATTACTGACGCAATATAATAGCCAACAATTAGCTTAAAAAGTTGTGCCAACATGTCAACAACATCTCACTTATTGTAATTGCAGAACTAACTGATAGCAAAAATTTCTTATACGATATTCAAGACGGCAAATAACCAATATCGATTATCCAAGCCCAAAACCATTATCTCAAAAGTATTCATATGACCGTTTTACCTTAAGACAATCAAAATCTGCAGTATTTACAAGATATAAAATGATTAAAAAAAATATTTGTAGTACATCAAAAACACAATATGCCATCATCGCAAACAATCTGCAATTTGTTAAGCAAATATTTAATGAGCATACAAATAAAAAAACACATTTTCAAGTTCGGGGTCGACAAAAATTTTATTATATAAAAAAAAAACTTTGCAGGCATATAGGAAAAATTCTTTGGAAACTTCCTAACTGGTACTAAATACAAAAACTTGCTTTTGTTAGTTACTTAACAACGCCAAGTTCATATTGACATATCGATATTGTTGCTCAAGTTATATGGACAAGTGTTTGGCAAAACCATTTCAGCTGTGCATAAAGATATTATTGGTTTCCGAAACTAAACTAGTGTTTAGGTTCTCGTTTGTTGCTATGTACCGCAGCTGAAGTTTTTCAAAGAATGAGCCCTATTAGTTAGATTTAATTGCAAAATGCATACACACATCGATTGGAGTCACTTGCTTGACGTAAGCGACAAGTTTCAATATTTGCATTGCCTTCCACCTGTGCATTATTGCTTTGTTTCTATTAACTCAATGTTAATTATATATTGTAATAACTCATTTTAGACGCTGATAAAAAACACAAACATGTCTCCATATAACATCATTATTATGAAGAGCTAACGATGCGTAAATCCTTCAAGCTCTTAAATGGCTTCAGATTGGAATTGATCGCGAAAAAACCCCCACAACACTCTGACATTTACATATTATATGTATATTTGGTACTCTACCATATATACAGTGTCAAGTATTTTGTTTGATTTATTAATTTTTTATTTAGATGGTAACAAGTGTCGCCGGCCTTATCTTATCTGTACGTTAGTTTGTTCGTTTCCGCTGACCAGTTAGTGATCTGGTTTTGCCACGTATTGTGCAGTGTACAAGTTTCATCACTACTCGTACCACAGTACTTTAAAAGCTGTGCTCACGGCAAGTATAAAGAGAGAGATGATTTCGCAAAAGCTGCGCTTACGGGAGAAAGCTCCCTCTCTCTCTTTCTATCTCTCTCTCTACGGAGTAATAGAAAATAAAGAGTGAACGATTGCTCACTGATGACTCATGAATAACAACAATAAATAATAATTTCGTATTCGGCAAATAAGCCGACTAAAATGTGTGTTAATATTACCCAAAATCTGTTATTCAAGGTTCTGCTAGTTTTTTTTTTCGTATTGTTTGCGTATAGTACTTTTTTATTGTTTGCACTTTACAGTTGCTTAAACTTTGTTAATAAGGCCTCGTTTCAAAAAATTCCAGCTGTCAAATTTGTTTAACTAAAAGTTCTTTGAAGTTTCGATTTCTGAACGCATATAAATTTGCGTTTCCAATCTAATTGGTTTGTGTTTTTTATCACTCTCAATGTTTTTAACAAATGTATCCCAGGTATCCATTGAGTGGTAAAACAAGTTTCCTTTTCATATACATTTGGAACTAGTTTTGGTCTTTAAAGTTAATCAGAGACAACAAATCTAACCAACTAACTAACAGATGAAACTGACGCACATGCTAATCAAAAGCTGATTTTATTTTTACACCCAGAGAAATAGCCACACGTAAATCAAAGATGAAAACATTTAATTTAACTATGTGTTTTTGAACTATGAAACTTAGTTATTCGAAAAATATGTTGATTCACCTATATACATAGTAAGACAGCAAACTAAATACGAAATATATTTAAATCAAAGTTCATGTTCTTTTAAATAAAATTAGTTTCTTTTTAATAAAATTTCAAATCATTATAACGTTAAACTACATTTATTATTATTAATTCTGTTAATTCTGTTTTCGTACGTTTGCTCTAAATAATATTGATTGTATTTTATACTCTGATACCTAAGGTAAATAGTATATTGGTTTTGAGCAATGGTGTTTGTTCGTCTGTCCGTCTTTCTGCCTGTATGAACGCAACTAATGTCGACAACCGTATGGCTAGAGAATTTAAACTTTGTAAATAACTTCATTTTATGAGCGGGACACATAAATTTTCAAGATTGGGTTGCTTCTCCTACTGGAGGGTTGGAAAACCGACAAAAACGTTAACGGAAAATCGATAAATCCGAATATTTTCAACGTCTTTTCTTTAAATGCCGCCCCGAACTCTCTTTTTGCCTTCTTATAACCCCTTTTTATACTGGTATCCTGCAGTCGGCTGATCATTAACGAAAATAGTTGGGAAATACATCTTTACACTATGTTTTTCTCTGAGTGTAATATATTTTTTTTCTATTTTTTTTATTTTTTGTTCGACACATGCTGATTTGTTTGAGACTTGTATAATTAGCATAAATATAATATTTTCAACATTTCTAGCTATAATTTTTTTTTAGTTTTGCGTTATATCAATGCACCATAAGTTTTTTGTTGTTGTTAACGAGATCTTAATGCTTCCAAGGCTGTGCAATTTCCGCATAAAGGAAAATATCTATCAATCTTAAGCTTGTCTGTAAAAATCAACCAAACATTTTGTATCAAAGCCAAAATAACACGAAAATGAACAGTAAGAGTTGACAAGTTGCAGATTAAGTATAGAAATGTGGAAGATTAAACAAAAAAAACAACTTATTTTGACCAACTTTATCAATGACAGCTGTTAATAAACATTATCAGCAATGCTTTTTGCACTCGGAATACCCCAAGAAACAGAAAACTACTTATGTTCAGCTGGTCGTATACGTAATGTAATGCATTCCTGTGCACTGCAAGGGCGCAGGGCGGCTTAGCCGTGGTGCAAACGCAAACGCAAAACGCTTCCAGCCTCAAATGGAACAAACAAGAGTCGTAATACTCTAAATGCGCAAAGAATACACAAAACATTGCAATTAAGCGCCCCGGGCGAAGTAACAAAAGATTGGAACTTCCTCGTTTAGAGCTTTTACAAAAAAGAAAACATATAAACTGACAAATGTATGTTCGTTAAATTCTAAATACATGCAATGTATCAGTCAATCAATATATATACATGCACATATACAGATGACTAACAAACTGAGACAATAACAGCAACAACAGAAACTCATTTACTCAACTTTATTGTTTTGCTCTTTGCTAGAGATCTCTATGTGTGTCTCTTTTATTTGGTGCCTTATCATTTAACTGCTTTCGCGTTATTAATTAGAACCGTTTCCTTTGGTGGCGCTGATTAGAAAGAACTTCACCAGTCTTACTGTAACACCAACAAATAAAACGCAAATGGAAAGTTACGAACGATAACGCAAAATACAACCACAATGCCTAAATGTGTAGTTTTCTTTTGCAGCTTAACTACAAAGAGCTGTAACTTATAAGCTAAAGATAAAAGAGTTTTGTAGAAAGAGTGAATATGGGCAAGCGATTCATAGAGTAATCAAAGAAATCTTAAGCGCCTTGCAAAAAATAAATTTATTGGGATATCCCTTTTCATAAAAGCAGAGTAAATAAATGTGACTCATACGAATTGTTACAATATCAAAATAAATATATAATACTTAAAGAATACTAGGTCAAATATGTTCATAATATAAAAATGCAACCATTGTTTCAAAGAATATATTAATTGTTACTAAGCAAATAGAATAAAATCACTTTAAAAAAACTCAGAGCTTGTTTTATATACCTCTAAAGATCTGTACGATCTGATAAACAAAATCAATAACTTGATAAACTTGTTACAAAATGTATGCATCGTATCGTTCTCAAATAAGTTTTTAGTTATTTAACTCACCTGCATACTGGGATAGGCGACGCGTCCTTTGCCGAAACGTTCGATAATTGTCAGTTTGCCGGCACTGGCTATAACACCAGCAATGTTCGATGACGATAAAACTGGACGCAATGGCTGGACAATGGGCACAAAATCGCGATTACGCTCTGCAAAAGTGCGATCAAACGAATTGCGTCGATCACTCTGCGAACGTCTGTAAGGAACAGTGTTGCTGTTGCTGTTGTTGTTGCTGTTGCTATTGCTGCTGTTGTTGCTGTTATTGCCAGTTGTTGCTTTAGCTGCATTATACTGTGAGCTGCCCATATAGGATTTGGATTTGCGATATTGTTTGCCCGTATAAATGATGGCTGTCCCCAACGGCTGTTGCTGCTGATCGCTGCTGTTGCTGCTGTAGCTGCTGCTGCTGGTGCTTGCCTCCGAGCTGGCGCTGCTGGTGGAGCCGGATGCGGGCAACAACATGGCGGGCTTTGAACATTTGGCACAGGGTGCAGCCAAAGCGGCGTTTAATAAATCAGAGGGATTCAGTTTTGTTACAGCTGCATGATCAGCATTGCTTGTTGTTGTTGTTGTTGGTGCAGAGTTGCTTCTGTTCGAGCTTTTGACATCTTGTGCGGATTGTTGACGTTGCAATTGCTGATTGCTACAGTTATTGTTGTTGTTGTTGTTGCTGTTGCTGCGCGTCAATGGCTGAAAGAAGAGTTGTTGACGCTGGGGACGCGCTTTTTTGCTGCTGCGTTGCTGTTGTTTTGGTTGCTGCTGCTTTTGCTGTTGTTGTGTTTTGTTGTTTCCTTGCTTGGAACGTGATGTGTTGTTGTTGTTGCTGTTGTTATAACACTTGTTGCTTACATTTTTAATTTTCTCGTCGATTTTCACTGGATTATTGTTGCTGCTGTTATTTGTCTTGTTGCTCTGTAGCACCTGCAACTGTTGCTGTTGCTGCTGCTGCTGCTGCTGTTTCTGCAGCTGCTGCTGCGTTGCCGTTTTGTCCTTGTCCGCCTTCGCCTGTTTGCCATTGGATTTGTTTACCATTTTCACAACGGTAACGTTGTCGCCACACTTGAAACTTTGCTTGCCGTATTTTTTATTTTATTTTCTTATTTGTTGAATTAAATATTCAATTTGATTTAAAAATTTTTTTTCTTATAATTTTGTATATTGAATGTTTTTTTATGCGCTTTCAAATGTGCTTCTGTGCTTGTTCTAAGAGCAATTGGCTTTAACCGCTGTTTTGCTAAACAACTGTGAACTTATTTTTTGGTTCTGCATCTACTGTGCGCTCTCTCTCCCTCTTATTTACTTGTCGCGATCTCGCTCACTCAAACACTTGGACGCGCGCACACACTGTGATACTTAAACGACACTTGCACTCTCACGGGCTTTTTTCTGCTCTCGTTGTTGGTCGGTATAGTAGTTGTTGTTGTCTTTGGTAAAGCTTTCCTTTCAGTTTATTGCCACGTTTGTTGTTGTGCTTTTGTTTTTGCCTCTTTTGTGTTGTGATTTGTTCTTTTTTTTATATACTTTGAATTTTTTAGTTGATTTTAGTGTGTGTTTTGTCGCTGTTGAGTTTGTGATCAACGCCACGATTTTTTATTTAATGAGCTTTCGTTGTACTTTTGAAATATTTATAATCAAAAAGGTTTGGTGTTGTTGTTTTTAAACTCGATGACGTTCTTGTTGTTGACTTTGGCTAGTTGCTAGCTCCGACTAACGTTTGATTTTATGAATACACTCTTTAAAAACTCAGTCCTCTCCTTTTTCTAGTTGCTAATATATCTATAAAGTAAAAAAGAAAAGGAAAGAGAAAGAGAATTAAAAACCACACATGTTATTCGAAGCTTTTCTGCGTTGTTTGTTTATAGCGCAAATTATTTCTAACACATCTAACATTAACCTTGCTGCCTCTTTTTTATCACATTTGTTTTGCACCTGTCTTCAGTTTTTTATTTATTTTTGGTTGGAAGGAAACACACCAAATTTTACGGCATGTTAAGGAATGTTGTTGTTTGTTGTTGTGGTTTGTGCTTGCCTTTTCAATTCTAACACGCAATTTCTATTACTTTCGAGTCCACCTATACACTAATAAAAACCAAAAACAACAAACATTTATTGCCATTTTTGGTTTTCTATCGCTATGTGTCTCTCTCATTCTATCCCTCTCTTTCATTCTCTCTCTATCTCTACTAGCAATAGTCCTCTCAGTAAGATTTGACTCTCACGAGCCCACAATAAGATGATGTAAGTATTTTTTAATGCAAAACTGTACAAATGAATAAACATATACATATGTACATCTTATTTGTGTTCATATATTAAAATGTGTTCTTTTTTTAAATTGTTTTCGTATTTACATTCAATTAGAATTCAGCATGGGTCGGTTGATTGTGAGTGTATGTACATATGTATGTATGCATTGTTTTACGTATTTGTTATGCCAGTTGCAAAAAGCGCCTAATTAGTGTGACATCAGGAATTGAGATTTTTTTATACCATAAAGTGAAATGTCAAATGGAAATCGAATTACAATAGCGGGTATGTTAATTTTTTTAAATTATTGATTTTTTTATAATTAATAAATATAAATTGAATTTTGACCAAGAAAAATAATTCAGGTTAACCTTACTATTTTCTACTTTTGTTGTCAATTTTTAATCGTTTATTTTTTTTTTTTTTTACATAGTAGCACTTCTAAGTTAGTTCTCAATATTTTTTTTATTATTTACGACAGCAGAATAAAGTATATAAATAAATTTAATGGAATTTTATCAGAGTAATGAGACATAATCAGAACATAACTTGAATAAATGATAGTTAACAAATTATGTCTGACTAAAATATCACAAACTTAAGACTCATGTTAAATAATGAAATAATAATACAACTTTTTTAAAATAAAACTCAATTATTTAGTATAACGACTGTTATTTTGAAATGTACTTCATGCTGACTTTTTGGATTATCGGATTTCAGCTAATTTAACAGTAATAGTTGTTTATAGATTTTTGAAATTCGAAAGCCAAAAACTAGAAATGAAAATAGGAATGTGTTGAAATTTCCGTCATCGCTCAAGTTCCCAAAGAAACTGCACTAAGGTGAATTTAAATTAGACCGGAAATAAAAGAATCCCTATGCAAAGAGAGATACGCGTGAAAATTCTGTACTCAATCTACATATGAAAGAGAGGGGGCGAGAGAGTAATTTGTTTGGGTGGTGGTCGTTTTCTACTAACCAAGCTATATCCGGCAGCACAATTAAGAACGCGGTCACGTAGTTCCCAAATGACAAGATCAATATATTGATAAGCTTCTTGTTAAATGTATATTTACCTGGGAATTTTTTGGCAACAACTCGTGCTTAATCTGAATTCAAAATTGACAAGAGCGCAATGTTTTTGAGCAGTTGAATGTCTTTTACACCCTTTGTTTGCTTTGCTTTCTTATAAAATACGTCGACATCACTGCTAGCGACAGCGAAGAGAGCGTTTTTACCACGGCCACGACGAGGACACGAAGACGACGAATAGACGCTGGCAGCCAAAATTCGCGACGCTGTGGCGGCGTGCAAGGAAGATGGCGCTTACGAAAGCACGTAACCCACTGACCGTTAGAATGTCTCTTGAAAATGCGTGAGAGCGCAAGCCGTTTGGTGGGCGGGGGTGAAGAATCGCGAGACGCGTTTGCCCGTTACTGTTATACTCTGACGTTATTTGGTTACGGTTACACCCGATGACAAAGTCACTGGCCTCACTTTTTCTTACATGTAAATGTAACAGCACAGTGGAAATACAGAGCACACAATCTATTTGAATTTAGCACAGTTCCGTTGTTAAAATAAATCAGCAAGAAGAATCAACAAAATCTACAAGCGAGACGTTTGTTGGGCCGAGAAACAGAAAGAGAGAGAGAGAGAGAGAGCGGAAGTAAAATGCAACTCGATTCTCAACTGCAAGTGTGTAATTTGTTTGTCGGAAAGAGGTGGCAGACGGGCGAGGTGCGATCGAAATGAAGATGTTAAGTGGTTTGATTTTTGTATTGTTTAAAATATTACGTGAACGAGAGCCGACACCACTGACTGACATATAAAAACCTAATTGCTATATTCTTGCCCGATTCACAATATTTAAATTTTTCACTTTTCTAAAACACACGCAAAATACACGATACACAAAGCACGTTGCTCGAAAGCTTCGAGAATGTTGTGGGCGGCAAACAGCGCGTTGGCAACTAAGTGGGTTTATATGTAATCTATGGACTCGATTTATGTAGTACAAATAATATTCGCACACTCACAATCACTTCGCTTGCGGCTTTCGACTTTTCATAAATATCAAAATCTCTTCACTTTCAATTGTACACAGCTGCGAGAGGAGGAGGATCGATCTATTGTTTGTGTGGATCGTTGGTCCAATAGTATTGTTTTCAGCACGATTTCGGTAGCTTGAGGTGGTTGGTCTCTATACTTGAGTGTCGAACATGTGACGAGCAACTGATGGCCGCTGCTTAAGCAAAACCGTATGTTTGTTGAAAAATCGCGGCAGCTACGCGGCGCGTACGTCGGCAACGCACAGTGGTCCAAGTGCAAATGCCATTGGTCGAAATTAAGTTTAATTGTAGATTGTATGGGTTTTGTCTAGGCGCAAGTCCTATAAATTATCTGATGTTTTATTCAAATGTAGTAGGACTATAAATATATGTACTAAATGTGAAAAGTCAACTTGATGTCGACCTTGATTTTTCCTAACACTTCTAACATCTGGCTACCGATATAGTAAGTATTTACACATTTAAGCTTTTTCTTAAGTCTACTGTGCGACGACAACGATTCTAGAGCGCAAGGAAAAGAAAACGAAAAAGTTTATTGTGAGCAGCGAAATGTTCACAAATAACTAAATCGCCGGCGGCATATAGCAACAATGTGTATTTATGTTTGTACACCTCACATTTACATAAGCACACAAAGATTGTATGTATGTATGTTTTTAAGTGTGTGTGAGTGGGATTGTGTGTGTGTGTGGCGAAATGTACATTAAAACATTCACATTTTAATCGCAGCAAAATAAACAACAAAAATTAGTTGATTTGAGAGTCGAACAAATGTTAAGCTCTTTTGCTCTCATTTACTCTCTGGCTCATTTCACAGCACTGGGTCAGTTAATTGTTTTGGCGTCGTTTGTTTTCACTTTTAAGCCTAGTTTTTCAAAAGCAAGATGTGGCTATGTGTTTGTTTTACTTTCCTGCTGGCAACGCCATCCGAAAGTTCCAGCAAGTTAAAGAGCGAGAGATAGAGAGAGAGAGAGAGAGTAAACTTTCAATTTGTAGGTAAGCGGACGCATTTCGTGTAATGTGAAATGTGTTGTTATTGGAAGCGCAAGTCATAAAGATATGCCGGCCGGCGTCGACATTGAATTTATTGAGAGAGCGGGAGCGCGCGCTCTAAGAGAAAGCGTTGGCCTTGCATGTTAGTGCTGCCATTTGTAAATAGTAAGTGCTGCCATTTCCTTACGTATATATTTTTTTTTCAATAAGTAAGCAAATAAGTGAGGTTAATCATAACAACAGACGTTCTTCTTTTTAATATACGCTATTAACATACGATTGTACACGTGATAAGAAAAAAGAGCACAATAGATGTATGTATGTAATATATGCATGTGTATATTTGTTTGTGTGTTTATAGTATTCTAATGCATTTCTACATTGGCATGGCATATTTTTGGCTTTGCACAATGCCATCGACTTTTTAAATGCCGCAAATAAACAGAAATATGTAAACCATACATATTTAGATTGCCAATTCAATGCGTAGTAGCTAACCACTCGTATTTATGTATCTGTTTATATCTCCTGCAGTTTTATTAAACATTTGAATAAACAATTAAAAGATCACAAAACATCAATTTTAATTTTAATAAAAACATAGAAAAGGAGTAAGCAAAATAAACAAAACATAATCTTTTTGAATCCATTAGCATTTTACATCACATGTATGTATGTATGCATGAATGTATATCAACGCATAGCAAGTAATCTAACGCCATTGTCGCACATAGATGGCGCCACCTGCTAATAAGCTTGCCAGAAGCGTAAAACTGAATACATTGCCCAGCAACTTATCCTGCCATTGTCGGTTGGCAATGCACTGACTGTAGGGCATGCTCGTAAACGAGACACTGTTATAAAGCGGCACCCAACGACGTGGAAACAAGCGAAACAGCGTCGTATCCAGCCATTTGCGACAGCGAAACGACCAACGCTTTGTCAAATCACGCATCTGCAATAAAGCGAATAAAAATTAGAGTATGTTATGTAATAAAATACAACTTCAACTTATGATGTGAATGTGATACGTAATTTATTTTAGATCTTGAATAACCTATATCGATCATAAAGTATATGCACACACATAATATATTATTGGTTAGAAAACAAGTCATAAAATATTAAAATGGCACACTTTGAAAAAATAAAAACACAATAAGTCGAAAAGCATTGCTTAAAGTTGAATTTATATAGACTCACCTCCACATAGTTGTACATGGCCAGATCGCATATGGCATAAGCGTCGCGCCAGCGCGATTCGGTAAACTGAGCTAGAGCCACATCCAGTGGCAACTGCTGGCTGAGTATGGAGTTAAGCAGCGTTAGATCCTCCATGCCGGCATTCATGCCCTGTCCATAGTATGGCACCATAGCATGGGCTGCATCGCCCAGGATCAGAGCTTTGTCGGCAAAATGATACGGTTTGCACTTAACGGACAAAAGATGCTGGGGACGTGTCTTGAAGAAGTCCTTGATGAGCTGCTGCTCGCCAATGAGAGGCAGTGCATCCACAAAGTTGATGCGGAAGAAATCCAAAAGCTGCTGATGCGTCTTCAACTCGGCAAACAGTTCAAAGGGCATGGATAGTGTGACTGTAAAGGTTTTGTCCTGATTGGGCAAAGCAATCATCATGAACGAATCCCTTGGCCAAATGTGCAGATAGTTGGGTGGCATCTGGAACTCGCCAGCCTTGGCGGGTATACACAACTCCAAATACCCTGTATTAATATACTCCTGCGAATAATTAAAGCCCGGTGTGCGAACCAAATGTTGTCGCAACGTACTAAACGCACCATCACAGCCAATAATCAAATCGGCGCTAGCTGAAATAAGCTGCTGCTCATTGGGGCTCCTGAACTGTATTTGACCCTCGGAAAGGTTAGCCGTGGCCAACTTGTGCTCAAAGTGGCAGGTAATATTGGGAAATAAATCGCACTCATTCAGCAACAACTCATTCAGATGCTTGCGACCCACCGAGTAGAGACACTGTTGGGTGCAGGGATCATAAAGTACGATGCTGGTGCGACCTTTGACATTGTGCAACATGCGTCCACGCATCGGTATCGCTGTCGACAGCACCTTGCTTTCCAGCCCCACAGCTGCAAGTGCCTTGCGACCCCTTTGGGATAGTGCCAAATTGATGCTACGTCCTTGCACCAACTGCGCCTTGCGTATATCCTCACGGTACTCATAGAGATGCACCTCATTTCCCATGCGAGCAAAGTTCAGGGCTGCCAGGGATCCAACCTGTAAATGCATTGATATTAATTTGAATTGTTTTTAGGGTTCAAAGATCATTAAATAATATTTATTGCCTTTTTCTATCGTTATTAAAATCTTTTTAACATGATTCTTATACGTTTCAATTTGATTCCGAACCAGAACAATGTTGCAAAGGGGACGAGAAAACAAAAAGACAATAACAGAACAAGAAAGCTTGCGGGTACAGCAGAAAGGAGACGCATCAATTTATCACAAAGAAGACATAGACCAAACCGTAACAGAATTAATAAGGTGGGCTAATTTGTGACAGCTTGGTACGAACTGATCAAAGGTATGAGTGCGAGAGGAAGAGCCAATTTCTCTGCTCTCTTGTCACCTAGCTTTGTGAGTACGAAAGCAATAGATAACTGTTTTTCCTCTCTGGTGTTGTGCTCATTTTCGACACACAGCACGATGAACAGAGCAGAGCGACTGGGCTTTGTAGTGCCACAAATTAAGCGAGCTTTCAAAAACGAGTACACCTTATTGAATTGCATCATGGACTAAACAGCTGTAGCTTAAAACAGACCAAAACAAGACAATAAATAATAAATTCAATTCAAACAATTTAGTGTAATGATTGTAATATACGGAGATGGTGCAATAATAAGATGCTAAGAACACAAATGTATTTATTTATGTAGAGAATATGTAATTATTGTTCTCTGTTTATTTAAGAAAACAAAAAAGCAGACTCTCCCCTGAGGAAGGTGTCAAAGACGTCGAAACGCCTAAGTTTAATGTTTACTTAAATTGTCAGTAAAACAAACAGGCCGGAACAAACCACCAACAGCAACTGATGCTAATGTTTTCTTCACGCTTGAAGTTGGTAAATGCTTTTAAAAATTGTAGTAAGACGATTTTATGAAGATTAGTTTGAAAACATCAGAACACTTGAATTTCGAATTCATCATTCTTGTTATGCTGATTTCTTAAGATTCATTTTAAGACTGTAAGAACTTAAATATAAATGAAATGATGAAAATTATTATTATTAAGATACACTTTCCCCAAGTTGTTTGGAAGTTCCTAGAATTAAAAGTTGATATATTTCTTCTTTGGTAATTTTGCTAATTTGTAAAATCGATTTTTATTCTATCTTTTTGACTTCAATATTTTTGTTGTTCAAACAGTTTATATTTTTAACTTTAAGCTCTGGACGTATTACATTAAAATGTCTTTTGTCTAATTTCAAGAATAAGTAGCTTTTCAACGCTCTTCAGCTATTATTAATGGTTTTTTCATTACTCAAACGCTTAATTTTCATATAATGCACGCTGATTATATGTATATACAGTCAAACTTCCATATAACGAATCTCAAGGGGACAAGAAAAAACTTCGTTATAAAGAAAATTCGTTATATAGAATGGGTTTTTGACTGATTCAAATTGCAGGGTTCTGGTTTCTGACATCGTTGTAAAGAAAATTCGTTATACGGAAGTTCGTTACATGGAAGTTCGACTGTAATAACATATAAGCCCACCGGTGAGTTCTTTTAAGTCTCCTGGTTGTATGGCTGTTGTCCAGCAGGTTGAGCGCTAGTAAATTTGGGTGATTATGTAGTTTTTCTACGTTTTTCTAATGCTGGCTGTCTTGATAACCTCTTTGACCCACGGAACACCCAGTTCATTGTGAATGGTCGCGTTGTCGTGGTACGGATGGACGCCCGATACCATTCTGAAGGCAAAGTACTCAAGTGAAGCTTAACCCTCAAACAATGTTGTCATAAAATTTATGTCACTTTGTACTTTAGGAGCCTGTATCCCTGGCATTTCTCATATGATTTGGCTTCATCTTATGAATTACGAACGATTATTTTCCGCGTATTTCCACCGCACTTCATATATACGCTGTCTAATTGATAACATAGTATTATTCAAGAGAATTTTTACTGAATGTTTTTTTAGAAACATTTATTTGTGCTTGTTTCAACAAGTGCAAACTAGCTTTTCAATTCATTTAGGATGAATAAATTATTGTATTTACGATTTTGTACGAAAGTGATGAAGATTAAGATTATTTACCTCGCTTAACGTTTCTTTTACAAACCAAATAGTACATATAGCTTTTATCTTAAAAAAAATAAGAAACCAAAAATTTACTTTCTGTGTAAATACAACTTATACTGCTTTGTCTAACATCTTTTGGGCGTTAACCAAATCTAAGGCCATATCTTAATTTTCTGAGTTATTTACCCGAAATTCATTTTTTTTTTTTTTTTTTTGTGCTGTCAAATCCTCATGGGCTTATGTAGATACACATCGTTGATAAGAAGGTGATAAACACTTACCAGACCAGCACCGATAATGGCAACCTTACGTCTGGCGGCGGCTGCAACTCCATTGCCATCCGAATAGGTATAGCTGATGCTCTGTGACATAGTTGTGGAAATGTCTTTGACTTGAAAGACGGATCGGAGTTCTTATGACCGTTTGCTTGGCGCGTCGCACGCGTAATGAGATTCAGTTGCAACCACATAGTTACCACGTCGTTGTTATTATGATAAAACACGAAAAGGCAGTAAATGCTATCGCTGTGACAGTACAGACTGCCAAATGCGACGAGCTTCCCACCGACTGCGGAGAAGCACTATAACTGCAGCCGCAATTCCCGTGAGTGGGGCAACTACCGCAAACTGCGCTTTCGCTTTCAATTGCAATTGGGCGGGACAGTTATCAAAGGGCAATCCAATTTACAAAGACTCGATCGTCATAATGTCAAGCTAAGACCTCATGTTTATATTATCTTATGATACTATAATCCAACTTGAGCCAAAGGGTAGGGCAATAATTTGAAACAACTACTTTCTGCCCTGCCAATAAAGTTTATGCATGCGTTAAGAATGAAAAACAAGCATTAAAAGTATTTAAAAGGAAGCATAGATCTAAAATAAATAAATTAGAATTTTTGTATTCTAATTTAATGCATAAGCGAAAAAAACAAAACAGCAAAAATACGTATTATTGTAATTTTTGCCCAACAGCAGTCTGCACAGCTACTGGCTAGCCTTAAAGCATTGCTTATAGCAATAATGTCATCTTGTTAACCATGTATAACTTTAACGATGCTGCTGGTAGTCAAAATTCAAATCAAAAAACCGTTTGAAATGCATGCAAAGTTCCCCAGCAAATAAATCGACTGTAAATCCGATTGACTGTATCGCTGCTATTTCACACTGCGTTTGCAGCTCTGTGAGCTCATTATTGCGTTCTGAGAGCTCAATTTGCGCAAACTTTTAATACAACAAACTAATAAGAATTAAAGTGCTCAACAAGAAGATAAATCCCAAAAAAAAATTAGATTAACTGCATAAATTTGCATTCTTATTAAAAATATTCGCATAGAAACGTGTATTGAAAAAACAATATGATAAGTTGGTCACACCGTTTTGCAAACAGCTGACTTCTTGTGCGCGATATCTGTGAATGGTCAGACGCCATTGTGTACAAAAGTGTGTCGCTGTCGCCGTCGCCAAAAAGTCCAAGTCCTATAAATTGCCAAAAAAAAAGAAACGCCGTTGTTAGTGTTTATACTTTTTTAGATCGCAAGGAAATCGACCACAAAAGGCAAAACACAAAATGGTAATTAAATTCGTGAGCCCATCAAAAAAACTTAATATGAGAAAAGTGTTGTGCGAAAAATACGCAACTTTAATGGTTTTTTTTATTTTTATTTTTGTATATTGAAAAGCTTTTTCAAAACGTCTGCTGCTCTTGTTTTTTTTTTTCTAATTAAGAACTTACTTATTTGGCAACAACTTTATTTCTAAATTGCAGGGAAATGAATCGTCGCTGCCAATGGAAATGTGCTCGAATTGTAAGTAAATTTACCATAGTCAATGTCATTTGAATGGAATTTGGCCAGCTGCTTATAAATATGCATATTAAATCACGTAGCTATATAAATCTTTATGTGTAGACACAGTGAACGCGTGCACCGAAATTTTTAGCCCGCATTAACAGTTGCACTAGCTCATTTACAGTTAAATGTACATTTGTAAGTTTGTATGTGTGTATATTTATAAAGGTATTTGCCTATCTTAACGCCTGTTTATCCAGCAGTAGCCTTTATATCCAATTTCTTTGCCAATGGAATATAAATATGCTCAAATGACACTTGTTAGTTTACGGAAAGTGTATTATGCGCGCATGACACTTGTTAGTAATATAGATTGTGTGAGAATATTGTGCGAGTGAGACAACAACATTGCCAAATACATAACGGCAAAGCTCTCACAAGTTTGTTTATAGTTTATGATACTCGCAGTTTGGAAGTGTAAAAGTAAAGTGCTAAACTATAAATAACAAATACTATTATTATTTAATTTTCATAACAAAATAAAAAAAGCAAGTGTCATTCGCATGTATGTTTGTTATTATTGAAGCTTTTAGCCTCAATGGTGATCTAGTTGTGCACTGCGTGAATATCAATAGCATTTTCTTTGTCATTTAATTTTTGGGGGGTGGTCTAAAAATAAAGCGGTCACATTTTTTTATAAACAGCCACCATAGGGCGCACACTCACACGTGCAGCTCGAATAATTAGCTTATGAAATCACCTTGTTCACAAAAACAAACAAACAAACAACAAAAAATGAAAACTAATTAACTTTCGATATCTGTTATACATACATACAGTCGATGCAGATGAAATACGTCGACTGGGCAAACGTTTTCGCAAACTGGATTTGGACAATTCGGGTGCACTGAGTGTTGATGAGTTTATGTCGTTGCCGGAACTGCAACAAAACCCTCTAGTGCAGCGTGTTATTGACATTTTCGATGCTGATGGCAATGGCGAAGTAGACTTCAAAGAATTCATTCAGGGTGTCTCTCAGTTCAGCGTTAAAGGTGATAAATTGTCGAAACTGCGCTTCGCCTTTCGCATCTATGACATGGACAACGACGGTTACATTTCAAATGGCGAACTGTTTCAGGTGAGTTAAGCTCCACGTTTATGAAAAGGAAGGTAATCACAATCATTCTTTTGTAGGTTCTGAAAATGATGGTGGGCAACAATTTGAAAGACACGCAACTGCAACAGATTGTCGACAAGACAATTGGTTTTGCGGACAAGGATGAGGATGGCAAAATATCATTTGATGAGTTCTGTTCGGTTGTCGGAAATACGGATATACACAAGAAGATGGTTGTTGATGTTTAAAGCTGAGAAAGAGAGAGCTGAACCGGGATATAAACAAAAGAAGAAGCTACTGCTGCATAGGTTTACGAGTAACGTGTACTTTTTTTATATATATGCATAATGCAAATATTTTTCACTAGTTACTATTTATTTTTTATATATATTTTTTAATTTCATATGTATATTATTTGTTTTCTCTCTTTAGTTTGTATTTAGTTGTTTTTTATATTGTTATCAAGCTGTGAAACTCGTCAAGTAACAAAATATTTACACAGCTGTCAGTGAGCCAATTTCAATCACTCGCTTCAATGCTCCTACGAAATATTATATCACATTTTCTTAAAGAAAAAAAAAAACAAACAAAAAAAACAAAAGTAAACACACAATTTTATAAAAGTTGTATCTCTAAGTCGTAAAGTAATGAAAGAAAGGGAAAAACACAAACACCACATATAATTCGCTGCATACACCAGAGACACATATGTATTCATATATTATATACAGATTTATACATATATAATATATATACATAATTATAGGCAAGAAGAGAAGAGATAAAGAATAATGAAAATTGTGCGCCTCCTACTTACATACTTCTTAAAAAAAAATATATATATATATATAGTCATAATTTATTATACAACAAAATATACACGTAAATGAATTGAATCAAAGCAAAAAAAAAAAAAAAAAACTAAATAACAAATCGAGAGGAGAAAAGTGAAAAAATTAAAAATAAAGCAACAAGTTGAAAGTTTTTAATCAACAAATTTGAATGCACTTTTCAATTTTGGATAAAATGCAATCTTCTTTATATATTTACTATATATACATACTTGTAAGCATTAATCAAACGAGAGGCCCAACAGATTAAAATAAAAACAAAATCAAAGAACAGTTGGTATAGCACAAAAAAAAAAAACAGTGTTCATAAGCTTTAAAACTATATATTATCTTATTAAAACTTTTTGTGTATAAATGCGTGAGTGTTTGTGTGTGTGTGTGTGTGTGAGTTTTTGTATGAATGTTTAAAAGTGTGTTTGTTGTTATGCCTATTTATGATATCGGATTACAATCTTTCTCCCTCTATCTTAAAACTTGACTTTTTGTATGTCTTATACTTAGAATTTATGTTAATTACTTCTAATTCTCCTGTGATTTGGCCAAAAACGAAATCTATACAAGTGTGCATGAAGATAAAAAAAAAAAAAAAACAAAACAAAAAACAACAAAAAAATGAACTAACTCCGCTAGCCTCTTATATATATAATATATACATACTTTACTACATAATATACATATTATATATTCATATACTCTTTTTAAAACTTAACTTTATGAAGATTTTAATACACAAAAAAACAACAACAACAAAAACATGAAAACTGTGCTATGTTCTTAACTCTTTTGTACTAATATAAAATAAACAAATTGTTTAACATGAAATTATTAAGGGAAACAACAACAACAAAATATGATATGATATACACAATATGCATTAATATAACACATTTTCTCAATTAAATTATATATATATATATACATATATGTATGTATATATTTAATATACATATTCATATAATTATATGAAAATTGCATACATACTTACAACTAATTCTAATCAAGTTAACTTAGTACTTAGTAATTACATAAATCAATATACCACAAAAATCGAATAATTATACATATGACGGTTGATTAACAAATTTTATATCTAACTTATATTAAAAAAATCAAAAAAAAAAACAAAATACAACTCTAGTTAAAAGAATTAACAAAATAATGCATGTTACAAATTTTACAATTAGCAAATTTTTTGCACAATCGCCATTCAATTTGTTAGCTAATCCTAATAAATTTTTTTAATAATAAACATTTATAACGAATGCAATTTGTAAAGTCAGCCAAAGATACAATATGCTCTTTTCACAGCTGCACAAAAAAAAAAAAAAAAAAAAAAAAACCAACAACAACGTCAAAAAAATGAAGGAAAACTCAGTTAGACGGCTCGTTGAAGCAATAAATAAATAATAATATATACTAAAGCATTTATTTTAAATACTTTTTTTATTCATAATTATTTATTTGCTAGCGACCTCTAGCGACGGCAATTGCAAACAGTTTGACTGCTACAATAGCCGCCCCTGAAACCCTTAAGAGTATAGTGGGCCTTAGCTAAACAGATCACAGGTTGCTCGCTTTTAGTGAGAATGCAAATCACGCTCTGAGGTTGTCACTCCTAATTCCTGGACTTGTTGCTCTTCGGCAGTAAGATGTGCCTAGGCAAAGAACACCATAACACCAACAGACTAAGGCACACGATCTGATGATGCTACGAACAAGAATGTTGACATAACTAATAAAACGATCCATAAAAATGCTCGTAACAAATCTTTAGCAGAACTCTGCTACACTAATGCTACCTTAATAACCAATTAATTTTAATTTAAAACGCATACTGTACCAATAGGACTAAGTAAATAAAATATGCTACAATTTTGCAAAACTTGATGGTTACAAAATTAATTTTACAGCAGTTGGCGCTAATAGTTTAAATTTAAGTACTCGAACTCAAGTACTCACATTTGTAACGAGTTTAATGCAAATTTCACAATATTGCAGAATCATGACTCGTCAGCCCTGGCAATTATCAGCATAAAGGTAAACAAGTCGGCTTAAATAAAGTTGCAGCTAATTTTAATTGAATTCTGTTAGTTAAGTAGTAAGAAATAATTTAAAATGACCAGTATAGACGGAATTTTCTCCGTACGACTGGTCATAGCCGATTTCTATATGGAAAAGCCGGTGTTTGGCATGGATCCATGTTACTCCGAGTTGCGCGGCAAGGATATTAAACGCGTAAGCAATAAAAAATTTAAAAAAGTATTTACATGTGTATGGTATAATAATGGCTGTAATTTTGATTATTAGGTACCAATTGTGCGTATATTCGGCGCCAATGCCAATGGCCAAAAGTGCTGTATGCACGTGCATGGAGTATTCCCATATTTTTATATACCCTACGATAGAAAGGACTTTGAATCAGTGGAACGGGGTATTCTGCAAATTGCGATGCATTTGGACAAGGCCATTAATATATCATTGGGTCAGGGCAGCTCAAATGCGCAGCATGTATTTAAAATTCAACTGGTTAAGGGCATGTAAGTTAAATGTGCATGTACAAATGCCCTTTCTATAATTTGTAATTCTTGTTATATTTTGCTTTCAGTCCGTTTTATGGCTATCATCGTGGCGAGCATCAGTATTTTAAGATTTACATGTTTAATCCACGCTTTGTTCGACGTGCTGCAAATTTGCTACAAAGTGGTGCCATACTCAGCAGAAATTTCAATCCCCACGAATCGCATGTACCCTACATTCTGCAATTTATGATTGATTATAATCTGTATGGCATGAGTTATCTGCATGTGCCGCTTGAGATTGTCAAATTTCGCAGCAATACAGCTGAGGATGGTAGATATTGACTCTTGAGTATCCATCTGTATGTATAGAAATAATTTATTGGTTTCTGTTTTCTAGCTATACCATATGCAAATATAAAGCCACAGCAGCTGCTGGACACAACCGTCGTAAAGAAAATATCTTGCAGCGCCTTGGAAATTGATATTAGTTCCAATTTCATACTGAATCGCTTTCAATTGGTCACCAAAACTAAATCGACACATACAAATCCCGGCATTGAGGCTATTTGGCATGATGAGGATGTGCGTCGCCAGAAACTAGCTCAAAGCCTGGCTGCTGCTGATAGCCAGAAACTAAATGCGGTAATTTTTTCAAGTTCAACTTTAGATACATATATTTTTTTCTTTTATTATAATCTTAATTATTTCCATGCAGCTGCCTGTTCTGCAAGTGCCGCCTTCGCAGGAACGTCCAGATGTGGAGGTTGCCGAGAGTGATAATTTTTATCGTGCAGCGCTGGAAAGCAAGCTGCTTACCATGGATCAGACATTGAACCCGGATCAAACGCTAGCGGATCAGACACAAATCAGCAATGTGAGTCACGCTAATGTGACGCTGCAGACAAGCGCTAAGGAGCAGCGTCGACAGTTCAATCTGCAAAAGCTGCTGGTCAATTGTGTGTATCCCGAGGAATGCTCACAGGAGGCACAACAGCAGCTAATAAATGCATCTCTCATTCAAAATCATCTGTCTGGCAGCGGCAGCTTTCAAAACATACTGGAGCAGAGTAGATCTGGCAGCGGTAGCCTCCAAAACGTGCAGCAGCAGACTGAATCAAATGATGAGGCATCTTATTTGGATGATACGCTTATCGAGCAGCATATGCCACATGATGCCACCTGTAGGATAAATGTTTTATGTTTTATTTTAAAATAGTTTTTAAACGAACATTTTCTGCCAGTGCGTGAGGAGGATTTGGAATTGTTGGATGTGCTGCAACAGCTGGAGGAGCAGAATGCGAATGAACCGCACATCGATTTGGATAGTTCGTTGGCGCAACTCTCCCAGCAACACAAGCAGTGTAAATCCTCAATTAAAACTTTGTACTGTTAATAAATTAATTAACTTAAAATTTAACTTTTAGTTGAACTAACACCTGAGTTGCTTGACAAGCAGACAGCCGCTGCAGCCACACAACAGCCACTCTCCGGTGATGAAAGCGATAATTCGGATGAGGAAAATGCAGTTGGTAATCAACATGACTTCTCTATGGCTCTCGATGACATTGAAGAGCTGCTGCTAAAGCTTAGCCAGAGCCAGCCCAAGTCAGCGGCCGAACCCAGTCAACAAATGCCGCAAATCGATGGCGCTGATGATCTGCAGCAAATTCTGCATACACCAACCAAATCGAAAGCCAAAATACAACGCAGTCCGCCGCGTACTCCGACAACACCTAAAAGTAGAATTAGCATGCAGCAGTCACGCACGCCAAAATCAAAGAGTGCAGCCAAGAAATATGCACCGCTGCCGCTAACCATCACCAGCAAATCGGTCCAAAGTAATTCCAATATCAAATAAAAGTAAGGACCGTAAACTAACTATTGTTGTATGCCATTGCAGAGAATGCAAAAACTGAAACAGCTTCAAAGCCTGCATGCAGCAGCATTAAATTACGTCTCAGTCAGCAGTTGGAATCGGGTGTCAAAAGGTTGAATGACAAATGCAAATATACATAAATATAGCTGGTAACACTCATATTTTTCTCTATCAGCCCAGTACTAGTGCTGCGCAAGAAGCTGTCCATAACGGAACTGCGCCGCAAAACCATCTCGACGCCTTTGCCAACAGAGGAGTCAACCCCGGAAAATACGTAGGTCTAATGAATCATTACCACAATCAGTTAGTAACTTTCAATGGTTTTTAAGCACTCCCCTGCGACGCAGCACGCGTAACCGCAATCGAGATTTGGATAAAACACACATAACTTGCTCTCTAACGCCGCGACAAAAGAATGCGCTAATTTCGGATGTCTTTGTGGAAACAAAAGAAAATGCACTAGACCAAGGTGAGACATCGGTTGAGTCCAAAAAGCCACGTCGCAGTGCTCGAAATAGCATCAGACAAAATATGGATGCTATTTCGATACAAGCAGAGCCTCGCTTGGACCTCCTGCACAAGGATTCAACAGCTGCAACTAGTGATGATGAGGCAATTGTGTCAGACACGGAGAGTGATAGAACTGTGATCAAGCTGCGTAAAACGCCAAACTTAAGACGCTTGCGACGCAGCTTTCACGATTCATTGCTGGCCAAGAGGACGACGCCAACGAGCAAGATAGCAGCGGGTCACTCCAATGGGAATTCAATAAATCCCACTAAAGCGACAATAACCAACAGTCCTGCGAGTATATCTTGTGAAATTCCATCGATTATAACAGTAAACTTTCCATCAGGTCAGACTCCAGTGAGTAGAAGAACTCGAGCGAGTAAACTAACACATAACCTTTCAAGTCGAGAAACAGAGACAGAGAGTCGTACAAATGATGCCAAAGCTGAGAATACTAATGAAGTAATTGAAACACCACAATGCAGTCCACTGAGCAGTGCGAATAATACATCGGATTTGATGTTGCAGAGTTTCTATGAGAACTCGTTTCTTATTAATAGTCCATCCGTTTTTAGCGATGATTTATTCAGTCCAGTTCAGCTGCCTACCCAAAGCAAAATTACTGTCGAACCTAGCGTTAGTTCGAGCTGTTTGGCGGATCCCAATTCATTTGTGATTACACCACTAGAATTGCCACCGAGCTATGAGGAGGTGTTGCAAAGCTGTCACAAACTGGACATACCGGAGCACTTGTTCCAGCAGCCTTACTACAGCAATCCGGCGGATGTTAGCAAAATTACCGAGGTGGGCTTTTTAGTGCTGCGCATACCGGGAAACAAGCTCAACGATCTGGAAGCCTTTCAAAGCTGCGTTTTGGACGACAGTAAGTGGGGTCTGGCTGCTTGGCGACGCAGACAATTGGTTGAGATTGGTGGAGCAGTCATGCTGCAGCGATATCGCAGCAAAGAGCAGCTGCGAACGTACTTTAGTAGCGACCAGCAATTGGTAATGGAGCCCGCAGCGAGTCCGCCAAGCAAACAAGATGCCAAAATGTGGCTAAAGGCGAGGGAGCTGCTCAAACAGCGACAAGGCGAGGAGTATTGCGTAACGTCCAATGATGTGGATAGTCCCATTAAAATAAAACGCCAAAAGGTTACCATGATGCTTAACGAAGGCGATTGTGATGACGGGGCCAGTGGTGAGGAGGATACAGAACTTAACTGTAGTGGATTAACCTTAACGCCCATGACGCCGCAACTTACTGGATTGCTCAAGCATCAAGCCAAGGGCACGCCCCTCAGCACCAAGAGAAGGGGTAAGAGACGTGGTACTAAGCTGCAATTTCTGGCAGCACAGGATGAGGCTCATGGCAGTAGTCAGTCGAGTGAACAAAGTGTCACCAGCAGCGCCGCCTTGGAGGCACTCGATCGCAGCTCATTTGTGCGTCAGCTGGAGAGCATCAGCAGCGGCGAACGCAACAGTCATGAGCTCAGCTTTGGTCTGAATCATGCCTCCCTGGATAATACATTTGGCTTCAAGGTCGATTTGGAGAACTTGCAGCAGGCAAAGGCAGACATTGAGGTAAGCACCGTGTCTGAGAATTATTTTAGTAGTAGATATTAGTTTTAATGTTTATTTTTGTTCCTTGACAGTGCAACTATTTGACCACCATGACGCTGGAGTTGTTTGTGCCGACTCGTGAGGATTTGCAGCCGGATCCGTTGCTCGACGAGATACGCTGTGTGTTCTATGCCATTGAGCACAGCTTACCCACGGATGCAGAGGAGTCGCTGCCCAGTAAAGCCTGCGGCTATATCATAGTCAGCGATGCACAGGATTTGATAAGCGAGGGACGGCATCATGGCCTAGACGCAGATATAGAAGTGCAAGTTGTACAGAGTGAAGCACAGGCTTTCGAAGCGCTACTTGCGCTCTGCACACGCTGGGACGCAGATATCTATGCTGGCTACGAGATCGAAATGAGCTCCTGGGGCTACATTATCGATCGCGCCAAGCATCTGTGCTTCAACATTGCACCGCTGCTATCCCGTGTGCCCACACAAAAAGTGCGAGATTTTGTCGATGAGGATCGCGAACAGTTTACCGATCTGGATGTCGAGATGAAACTATGCGGTCGCATTATGCTCGATGTGTGGCGTCTAATGCGCTCCGAAATTGCACTAACCTCGTACACCTTCGAGAATGTCATGTATCATATTCTGCACAAGCGTTGTCCCTGGCATAGTGCACGCTCCCTGAGCGATTGGTATGCTTCGCCCTGTACACGCTGGATTGTGATGGAGTACTATTTGGAACGTGTGCGTGGCACATTAGCGCTGCTGGATCAATTGGATTTGCTGGGACGCACCAGTGAGATGGCCAAATTAATTGGCATTCAATTCTATGAGGTTCTGTCTCGTGGTTCACAGTTTCGCGTTGAGAGTATGATGTTGCGGTGGGTTTAGTTATACATATGTATATGAAAATGAGATATTATTGGGAACTATATATCGCTATTTACCTTTACAGCATTGCGAAACCAAAGAATTTGGTCCCACTCTCGCCTAGTGTACAGCAACGTGCTCATATGCGTGCACCAGAGTACTTAGCACTTATCATGGAGCCGGAATCTCGATTCTATGCGGATCCTGTAATTGTATTAGACTTCCAGAGCCTGTATCCGAGCATGATTATTGGCTATAACTATTGTTTTTCCACGTGCGTCGGTCGTGTAGAGCATTTGGGCAGTAATGGAACGTTCGAATTTGGTGCCTCACATTTGCGTGTTTCGCGCCAGTTGCTTCAACAGCTGCTGGAACGCAATCTTCTAACGGTGTCACCCTGTGGCGTTGTCTATGTCAAGCGAGAGGTGCGCGAGGGCATTTTGCCACGCATGCTTACCGAGATTCTGGACACAAGACAAATGGTTAAGCAGTCTATGAAACTTCATAGGGATAATTCAGCTCTACAGCGTGTGCTGCACTCCCGCCAACTGGGTCTGAAGCTGATGGCGAACGTGACGTATGGCTATACGGCGGCTAATTTCAGTGGTCGCATGCCCGCCGTCGAAGTGGGCGACTCGGTGGTATCGAAAGGTCGTGAGACCTTAGAGCGCGCCATGAAGCTGGTGGAGGGCAATGAGAAGTGGAAAGTGCGTGTCGTCTATGGTGACACCGATTCCATGTTTGTCCTGGTGCCAGGTCGCGATCGGGCAGAGGCATTTCGCATAGGTGAGGAAATCGCACAGGCGGTGACCGATATAAATCCGCATCCGGTAAAACTCAAACTGGAGAAGGTCTATCAGCCCTGTCTGCTTCAGACAAAGAAGCGCTATGTCGGCTACATGTACGAGACACCCGATCAGCAGCATCCTGTCTACGAAGCCAAGGGCATTGAGACTGTGCGTCGTGACGGTTGTCCGGCTGTAGCCAAAATGCTTGAAAAGGTGCTGCGGCTGCTGTTCGAGACAGCTGATGTCAGCCAAATCAAGCAGTATGTTTGCCGACAATTCACCAAGCTGCTCTCTGGACGCGCCAATTTGCAGGATCTTATATTTGCCAAGGAGTTTCGCGGCCTCAATGGCTACAAACCCACCGCATGTGTGCCGGCTCTGGAGATGACGCGGTGAGTTCAAAGCAATATTTTTTGTATACAATATTTGTATTGAACTGTCATCTGGCAGGCGATGGATGCAAAAGGATCCGAGACGTGTGCCGCGACGAGGTGAACGTGTTCCCTTTTGTATAATCAATGGGCCGCCAGGAGTGCAGCTTATTCGTCTGGTGCGTAGTCCTCACGAAGTGTTGGCCAATGAGGGTTACAAAGTGAATGCCATTTACTACATAACCAAGGCCATTATACCGCCACTAAATCGATGCCTTTTACTCATTGGCGCCGATGTGAATGATTGGTAAGCAATTAGCATAACTTTTCAAGAAAGCCTTTCTCTAATCTGTCCACTATACCACAGGTTTAGCAATTTACCCCGCAAGCTACTAATGCCACCGGCACTGTCCACAGCTGGTGAGCTAATGAATCGTGGCAGCGCCAAGTCCACAATATCGCAATATTTCTCCACAACTAACTGCATCATCGATTGTGGCCGTCACACCAAAGCGGGCATCTGCACGGAATGCGCATTAGATGCTAGCAAATGTGTAACCACATTGCAAGTGAAAATGGCACAAATCGATCGCGCCTACAGGCTAACCCAGCAGATATGTCAGGCTTGTTGTGGCCGGGTGGGTGATCTGCAATGTGGCTCCTTGGACTGTCCAGTGCTTTATGTTGTGGAGGTGAAGAGAAGGGATCTACAACAAATGTCACATATACGCCAACAGCTCGAGGAGCGTTTCTAATACATTTTTTGTACACATATATTTGTAATTAACTTTTTGCTGACTAAAAAAAGTTCAAATGCTACACGAACCTTCATTGTCGGTAGACAGTTCAATATGTAAATTGCTTAATTACTAAGTTAGTTGTTGTTGTGTTTTTTTTTTTGCATTGTTAACTTTTGATATTGTTTAGTTGACATTTGTAATTTGGAAATCGTGTTTTGCATATCTTTATATTCGTATGTAGTATGTGTAATATGTGTGTGTGAATAATAATCAAATGGTAATGCATTCATTGCAATATTAAATAGTATTACTATCGATATAATTTAACAAAAATAATTCAAATGTGGTTAAACCAAATTAAATAACAGTTGTATGTATGTATATAACCGTGTATATAATATAATATTTTTGTTCTTCATTTTTGATTTTGATTTTCTTGTTTGTTTTGCCCTGATTCATTATTTATTTATTAATTTATTTATATATATATATATATAAATATATAGTGTATGTCCTTAACAATTTGTAATTTCATACGTTTAATAATTGAGCAATCTTTATCGATTATAATAAAAATTAAAAAACATTTGTTGTTTCAAAAAATAAAATCAAAAAAACATTGGTTGGTTCCATAAAAGTTGTTCCAAAACTTCTTGAAAATATGCCTCTAAAATAGCTCAGTGCAAAAGAGGCCAGGAATTATGAACACTCCTTACATGTCCTCATCATCATCGTCATCCATTTCGAACATCATGGCGTTTTTCGCATCGGCCGCCTCGTTCCGCTTATTGTTCTTATCCTTGTGATTACTATTTTTATTGATGTTGTTGTTGGTCAAGTCCAGACCGTTGTCATGCAACAATTCCTTGCCATGCTGCTGCTGCTTAAAATACTGTGCATTGGCAGCGGTCTAGGTGAAGAATAAATAAAAATTGTTAATTTGAAGAAAAAAACAAGTGGAAACGTTGCAGTCGGACGCAACTGACTGCGGCATACTCGATACCAGTATTAAAACAGGTAAAAAGAGGCCTGATTGCAAAGGGGTACGGATGGGGCAGGGGTGTACGCTGCCTTAAAGATTCTCCGATGCAGATAGGGATGCCACCAACTATCTTCCTTCCAAATTTGGTGACTCTAGCTGAAAGTTTGTAAGAGCTGTTGAAAGGGGGGCTGGGGGCGGTATGGGTGGGTGTGGCATCTAAATTTTTACTGCAGATCTTTGTGAAATGTCAATTGCTATCTTCATAACAAATTTGGTGACTCTAGCTCGAAAATTGTAAAAAGTGGGGAAAGGGGGGCTAGGGGCAGTATGGCTGGGCGTGGCATCCAAATTTTTGATGCAGATCTATGTGGAATGTCAATTGCTACCTTATACTAAATTTGGTGACTCTAGCTAAAAGTTTGTAAAAGGTGGGGAAAGGGGGGCGGAATGGTTTGGCGTGGCTCCAAAACTTTGATGCAGTTTTTTGGGGGTCGTTGCAAGCTATCTTCCTGCCAAATTTGGTGGCTCCACAACTCTGGAAGATACACGCATTCCCGTTTTTGACGAAGCGTTGGGGTGGATGGGGGCGGCTAGGGCAGTATCGGTAGGCGTGGCATGATGCAGTTTTTGGGGGGTCATCATCACCTATCTTGGCACCAAATTTGGTGGCTCTAGCTCAAAAACTGTGGGAGTTATAGGCTTTTTTTACTTTAAACTGCGGGGGGGCTGGGGGCGGAATGGGTGGGCGTAGCGCTAAAATTTTTGATGCAGTTTTTTTTGGGGTTGCTATTAGCTATCTTCCCTCCAAATTTGGTAGTTCTAGCTGTAAGGATGTGCGAAATATGTGGATTTATCGGTTTTGAGTTATCGAATTTATCGATTTGCCAGCCCCCCAGTTATCGTAGAGCCCCCATCTTGACACTTTAATTTACTATCCCATAGATAAAGAGAATTGGAAAGTTTCAAGTCTCTAGCTTGAAGGGTGTGGAAAAAAGTTGCGAACATACAGACGGACGGACGGACGGACGGTCACCATGACGGACATTGCACAAACCCAATATACTCTTTACCTTCGGTATCGAGTATAATAAGAGTTAAGGATCTTATCAATTATAACTAACTTTACAATTATACATTAATATCGCAATAACTAAATGAAAATATAACAATCTTTCATAACTCAATTGTAAACGTAATCGCACGACTTGCTATTTGACCTTCATATAATCACTGTTAGAACGTATTTTCTCGCTGATTGAAAGTAAATCGCAATAACACAGCGACAAGCCAGATTAAAGTGGTTTGCTTTTTACTTTAGTTTAAATTTGTTTACTTTCGAACTAATTCGTGAATTTACTGTAACTCGACTAGCCAAGGGAATACAATATATTCTAAGATAGATATTTAACACACTTTTTGTCAATATTTGAGTCTGCCAAATTGTTACTAATTCAATTAGCTTCATTGGACAAATTAACGAGCAAATGAAAAGAGATCACATTTTACCTTGTGGGAGGGCTGATGCAGCTGCTCGCTGGGGTGACGTTCCATCTCCTCGTAATCCACAGAGTCGCCCTCGCTGAGGCGACGCTGTTGAGCGCGCAATTTACAATCACGACGCTTCTGATTCTTTTTACGCTGGCCCAGTATGCTCGAGTCGAGTCTAAAAGTAGGAATGAAATATTTGATTAAGGCAAATTGTTGACAATGGATGTTTGTGTGTTATATTTTTAGACGCACCTAAACATCTTTTTCATGATTTGATCATTAAATCTAACAGTCTTTTTGCAGCTCTCCGAGAGACCGGCATCTTCCCCGCCAAGCTCCTCGGGTATGCGTCCAAATGATTGTGAGAATCCGATGCCAGACGCATCCACCGAGCCTGAGTACGATGAGGAGCATTCATCAACTGAGGAGCTGCTGTCGTTTATTGAGAAACGCGGTCCGTAGCGACTGAAACGCTTTAGTATGCCACGTTGACCGCTGCTGCTCTCGGTGCACTCCGAGTAGCTGCGCTGCTTGCGCTGTGGGAGCTTCAACGTTGGCATGGGCTGCGAGATGGCCTTAAGATGTTGCGGTGTCGAGATTTCGGGCAGTGTTAATAGCTTCTTTTGTTGCTCTTGATGCTCCTGTTGGCCTTGTTGTGCCGCCCTAAGATCCTCACAAGCAGATTCAGAGAGCGAACGTTGCTTCTTGTTGCGCTTTCGTTGTTTCTTGTTTAGCTTCTTCTGCTGCTGATGATGATCGTCCTCATGTTGCTGCTGTTGTTCTTCTTGCTGCGTCTGAGGCACTTGATCAGTGATTTCTACTGGTACGATAGTCACCTCCAATGAGTTATTTTCCTCGTTGCGATAAAAAGTCAGGCTCATTTGCTGACCCGGTTCCCTTTTCTTCTTATTCTCATCAAAATTATATGGACACATGCCAAAGAAATAATATTCCTTGAGATCATTGATATTGGGTCCAGCCAAATAGCTACACAGCATCGTGCACGAGTCGCTCATATACAGTCTCAAAACCACATTATTATCAGAGACATCCTGCTCGACACGATCGATGTGCAGCTGCGGATCAGCTGCTTCGGTCAACTGTCCTAGGAACGTATAGTGTATGGGATAATAGCCAGTGCCCATTGAGGCGAACTGTACATGAAGGCTGCGTGCCTGCTGCAGCATCTCAATTGAATCTGGCTGCACATTGCGTACGTGCAGCACAAATGCAATCACATTTCCAGCAGTATTGCAGTCGAAATCGGGCATCCGATAATGCAGACTTTTTTTCAGGAACGTATTGGCAGTGGGTGGAACTAATGTGAAAAACAAATGAGTAGAGAATAAATAAATATATATTAGTGCATGTTTGCTACTTACATTCATCAATATTATCAGCATCGATTGTTGTGGTGAGCTCAACGACGGCTTCTCCGTCAGTTTCTTCTTCCTCGGCAGGCGATTCACAATTTGAGTTGAGTTCGACGCCGCTATCCTCGCGACCAAGAATGAGCAGGTTGTCGTGCTTTTCACGCTGCTGGTGAGAAGTAGAACGCACCACGGGCAACGTGATGCACAAACGACGATTATCTGTATCAAAACGTGCATTCCCCGACTTGTCATCTACAACATAGGGTAAATCTAGTTTGAGGCGATACTTGGCACCTTGACGCTCGCTGAGCAAATAAACGGACTTTTCTGTCACATCCAGTTGACAGTCGGCCGTAGAGTTGAGTAGTGGCAATTCAATTTCAACAATGAGAGCCAGTGGCACAGTTACCTCCAGCTTAGCATCCAGCTCATCCGTGTACTGTGCCATATCAACAGCATGACTGTGCTTGATGCTATATTTGGGCACCGCAAATTTAGGCGTAGGTGTCACATTGTTTTTTACAGGCAGCACTTTGGGCTTGCCAGCATCTGCCTCGGGTTTCTTTGGGTATGTGTGCTCAAGGGGATGCGGCTCGAGTTCCTCGTCCGTGGGATCCTTGGATAATTTGCGTATAACGGTGGCACGTGGTTCGCCCTTGTAATCAAGTTTCGGAAACTTAAGATTGGCACGATCCAAATTCACACCAAACTCGCGCTCCACACCATCTACAGCAGTGTCTATCAGACATTTACGGAACTGCGAGTTACGCGTACCCAGATGCAGTGCATCTGGATGAAAGACGACATCGAAAACTTTGCAATATTTGTTGTTTGCGTCGAGATCATCACGCTCTGGTGTCTGGGCCATCGGTATGGACCAGGTGAGACCTCTTTCGCCAGTTTCCGAATTAATGGCAACCTGATTGTTGGGTCGCTCCACAGCCGTCGAGCTGGCAATATTGATAAAACATTTTAGTTCGCCATCAATGGCCGTTTTAACCACAAAACCGGGCTTGGGGTGTATGAAGGTAACATCAACGCCACGCTCCTTTTCCAGTTGGGTTATCTCCTGCTCGTAGATTTTACGATTCTCAGGATCCTGTATTTCATCTACGTAATCGAAAAACAGTTTGCGAAATTCATCGTTTTTTAAAGCCTCACGCATGCGATCGAACTCATCCTTGGTTATGTCCACCTTACCATCACCGTGGATCTGTGAATGTTTATTGCGTATGGAAGCTGACATTGCTTCAGGTGCTCAAAACTTGCACACACTATCACTCTTAACTTCAAACTGACACTCGACCGTTAAAAAAATATTTGTAATACTCGATTTCAATTAATTTTACAGTTGTTAAGGACCACGTTGCCGTACGAAATGTTTTTAGTGTTGTGTTTGTATTTGTTTTTTTTATTTTATTTTTTTATCACTTTCAAGTTGATTCTGCAATTAGAAAAGGTTGTGGAAAGTTAAACATTTGACAGCTCAAATTATATTTTGGTTAGATGCCGCAATCCGACGTAAAAATGTACTATGCACATGTGTAAGTGCAAACCGACGATATTTGCGTTGTGGCTGGCCGGACTCGTTCCGTTGGCTTTTGCAATTGGCGGCAATAACAAAAACTGACTTAGCTTCAATCGATTAGATTCGATATCTCCGGTGTTTCTTAACAGATTTGGACGAAATTTTCAGAAAAGTTCTATCGTTGTCCATTTCTTTACCCCTCATATTTACATTTGCCAAATTCGATATTTTTTGTTATCGATTCCATGAGTACATCGGAAACCAGAATAGTTATCGATAATTTGAAGCAAACTTGTTCTGCTCATAGTATAGGCGAACTTATATACAAAGTCTGAAGCCTTTAGCTCTTGTAGTCTCTGAGATCCATACAGACGGATGGACAGACGGACATGGCTATATCGTCTCGGCTGTTGATGCTGATCAAGAATATATATACTTTATGGGGTCGGAGATGCTTCCTTCTGCCTGTTACATACTTTTGCATAAAACCATAATACCCTTATTACCCATTTTATGGGTTAAGGGTATAAAAAGAAAAAAAACACGCTGTGTACGCCAAATCATAAAAAAAGGTTGTGCATGTACACTTGTTACAAAAAACTTAGGAATGGATCAGCTTCTTAACGATTTTGTGCTTACACAAACAAGTGAATGATGCGTTGGAAAACTGAAATGTTGTAGTTTTATGTACATATTACACACATCTGACAATCGATTTACGACCTAAGACGAGGCTGTTGTTGTCAGTCAGGCTCGCACAATTATTATTTTGGGGCACCCTGGGTGTAAACGATTAAACGCTTATCGCTCAATTGTCGTAGGTTTCAAATCATCAGCATATAGGTGATCCCTCCCTACTATACCAACACACAATATGTATGTATGTGTATGTAAAATGTATACTTTCAGTGTTTTTGTATACAAATTATAATCAAATTAATGACGACACCTCGCTCTGGCATGCACCGAATTCGCTCTTTCATATTCTCTTTTGCACAATACGCCGGTTGCAATGTGCTGCTTATATTATTTGGCAAATCAACAGCAAATGTATAATTACATACATCTACATAATATACATAAACCTTATGCAACTCGGCAATTCGGACAGACGCGCGAATCTAGAATAAAGCACAAAGTGGGACCATGAGTTTTATTATTGAACGAGAGTAAATCTACTGCGTAGTTTTCCGTTTTTGTTGTGGCCATTGCTTCGTATCAGTGTTTGTGAGCGAGCGAATTTTTACGAATAATACATAAAACGCCGGCAAAAACTTTTTAGCGCAGAGGAGGCCGTCTGCTGATGAGATGGGAAAGTGTACATAGCGGCAGCGGGTGAAGCGCTAGATTAGCAAAGGCAACAAACCAACCACTTGCCCTCAATTATTTGCGTTTGCTGCTGTTGTCGTCTGTATATGCATGTAATAATAAGTGTTGTGCAGTCGGACAAAGCAAAGTGTGAATGCAGAGGACGATAAGTTGATACAATGAAAGGGACAATATAGAAGTGAACAACAACTACAAGTACACGTCAATCTGAGTTTGGGTATGCCAATATGTATGTACATATATACACGCACAAAAGAAAATGAAGAAAAGTTATTACAGTTACGTGACCAAGGGAAGCGTGCGTTTGTTAATCAATACGTTCAATCTAAGGGGTTTGATCAATATCAATTTGAGCCACAGGAAAATTGATTGATTTTCTTATTTTCTGCTTTAAAGAGTGGCCTACAAGAAAAACCGGTCGAAGCAAACTTCTAGAAATTGCCTAGAACGCATACACGCCCACTGGAACAGGATTAACGCATAGTATAAAGAACTATAAAAACGCCGCATTGTTAACTTAAATCGACAATCTGCTCAAAAATGAACAAGATGAGACAAGTCAATGGCCATTGAAACTAAACGCGAGACTACATTTTCCTGATGTCGTTAAGCTCACACATACACATGCTTTTTTCACACTTACCTAAAAAATATATATATGCTTACATAGGTGTATTAAATTGTCGACGAATATATATAAATTGGACGCACAATATGCTTTTCAATTTTCTTGAATTTTCTGTTAATTTTTAATGTATTTTTTATGACTTTTAATTCAAGGCTTCCGAAGACTTCCTAACTGATCAATTTTTCCCAAGCACGCTGAGAACCGGCGTGTCAACGACTGCCTTAAATAGAAAAATCCAATAGAATTTGGTATTTTTTCAAAATGTAAGTATATGGTCACCTCACTTACTGCTAAACAATTTAACAGCATATGTTAAAATAATAGGGTGCCCACAGCTGTATGAGGGTCATCAGTGCTGGGCAATGTAACACTTTAAGTGTTGGGTAAATAACAATGGCAATGGAGTCAAATTTATTTTTGGTTTTTCTGTTGTCATTTTTTTTATTAAAAAATGCAAAAGGTGTGTTAAAATATTATCACAAGTGTTAAGCAATGTGTGTGCCAGACATGCAGGTGTTTTGTAATTATAATTGCGTAGCGTCAATGGCGACAAACCGAGCTGAAAATATGATGCCTACGCTGCTTCTAATTTGTTTGTTTGTGTGTGTTTGGGCCACAATTTGTTTTCATATGCTACCGTTCTGACCAATTGCGCCGCGTATAATGCCAAATGCGTGACCAAACTGCTTTTTAGTGGATTGAAAAGCATGAAAATAATGCGCAAATATACAAATATGCGTTATATAAACGTGTAACGATGCTTATGTGGGCGAGCGTAGCATAAAAGTGCATTTAATAATCCGCAAGCACACACATACATACAATTTGTGCATACACAAATACCTGCATGTTTGTGTTTGAAGTACTTCTACCCTGTTCGAGTGTGTGTGACTGTTACATTTCTCTTGTTGTTTTTGCAGCTGAAATTAGTGGACTTTTGCTAGACGAGCAACAGGATATTGATATGGAATTACCGCCACACACCAATGGAAAAGAATTTCCAGCAATTCCACAAAACTCGGTGCTAACACATCCCAGGTAACTACTCGAACGAAATTTAAACTAATGGTCAATAATTGCATCAAATCAGAGCTGGAGTTTGTTAAATACATTACAATACAAATATGTAGGTAACACGGGAACTGTAAACTTTCATTCAGACACATCGTTTATAGCTATTGCCTAACACCTCCTTTAATCCCTTTACTATTCCTACCCATTATTCACATGCTGCACTTAAAAAAAAAATTAAAGGAGACACGTTAAGAGTAAGCGGCGCATGAAAAGAAGGTACAATTTGCAAATTTTTGCATGCCTTTTGTCATTTAATTCAACACATGCACAAATACACATACAAAAATCTACGTACATATGTAAATATGTATATTGTGTTTGCATATATTCTTATCTAATTTATTTATTTTTTTTGCTTGTACAGATTGAAGTGTTTTGCATGTGAGCCACCCTGTCTTGATCCCAATGAACACGCCCATACATGCCAGAATGCAATACAGGTGAGCACAACGATATAATAACTATATATTTAAATCAGACTTTTATTATTTGTTTTCCATTTTGTAGTGCTGGAAATCTCGTACACGCGATGCCGTTGGTCAGGAGCAAGTTTCACGCGGCTGCACCACATCGCCGGATCAATTGCCTTTGATTTGCAATCAGAATGGCCCTAATAAACTGAATGGACCCTCAAAACGCAACACAGCCAAATTTATTAATGTCGTTTGCTGTGCCAGCGACTTTTGCAATGACGGCGAATTTCCTGAGCTGCCACCCTTTGTAAACAGCGATGTGGCAACGGTGATCACTGCCGATAGCAGCAATATTAGCAAAATGACTGCTGCCATTTTGGGACCGTTTTTAATAATCACACTAATGGGCGCTATTGCCGTATACTTTATGCGGCGCAGCCATCGCAAACGCCTGGCGGCAACATCTAATAAACAGGATCCCGAGTCATATTTAGTTAATGATGAATTATTGCGTGCCACCAGCGCTGGCGATAGCACTTTGCGCGAGTATCTGCAACATTCGGTGACTTCTGGTTCCGGCAGTGGGCTGCCGCTGCTGGTACAACGCACGCTGGCCAAGCAGGTTACGCTTATCGAGTGCATTGGCCGTGGCAAATACGGCGAAGTGTGGCGTGGTCACTGGCATGGCGAGAGCATTGCTGTCAAAATATTCTTTAGCCGCGACGAGGAGTCCTGGAAGCGTGAAACGGAAATCTACAGGTACGCCTTATACGCGATCCTTAAAGCAAACGTGTTTAAAATGTATACAAAACACAGGAAAATAATTACATTTGTGATCTCTTATTTTTCTAGCACCGTGCTGCTGCGCCACGAGAACATACTTGGTTTTATTGGCTCCGACATGACCTCACGCAACTCGTGCACTCAGCTGTGGCTTATGACGCACTACTATCCGCAGGGATCGCTATTTGACCATCTGAACCGCAACGCACTCAGTCACAATGATATGATTTGGATCTGCCTGTCAATTGCTAACGGACTCGTGCATCTGCACACCGAGATCTTTGGTACAGAGGGCAAACCGGCAATGGCGCATCGCGATTTAAAGTCAAAGAACATTTTGGTCACATCAAATGGAACCTGTGTTATCGCTGATTTTGGCTTGGCTGTTACACACTCGCATGTTACGGGACAACTAGATATGGGCCATAACCCAAAAGTAGGCACCAAACGTTATATGGCACCTGAGGTCCTGGATGAGAGGTAAGCATGGGTTATTAAATCATTTGGAATACAACTAACTTTATTTTCACTGCCTGTGCTAGCATTGACATTGAATGCTTTGAGGCGCTGCGCCGTACTGATATCTACGCCTTTGGCCTGGTGCTGTGGGAGGTGTGTCGTCGCACTATTTCGTGCGGCATTGCCGAGGAATACAAGGTTCCGTACTATGATGTGGTTCCAATAGATCCAAGCTTTGAGGATATGCGCAAAGTGGTCTGCATTGACAACTATCGACCATCCATACCCAACCGCTGGAGCTCAGATTCGGTAAGCACATAATCTTAACATACCTTTCGCAAAATCATTAATCTTTGTCTTCTTAAAAGCTTCTTGCCGGCATGTCCAAGTTGATGAAGGAGTGCTGGCATCAGAATCCGAATGTGCGATTGCCAGCGCTGCGCATTAAAAAGACTATACATAAGCTAGCTTCCGTTGACGAGAAGATACGTTTAGACTTTGATGAGGTGTGCGTTTAGTAGTCTCTAAGCAGTTAATATAAGTTTAATATTAGTGCTAGTCTAAGCGACATTAGTTTAGTTCATTTTGCAGCTAGCAGCTAAGTTTCATCATATGCTTATATAAGTACATATATTATTGAAGTTTTTTATTTTTTTTTTTAATATGAACTACTTTTCTTTTCATTAGTCTGTAAATCGTCTGCATTAATCGACATTTAGTTTTGTGCCTTTATAATTGCCTTAAATGTAAATTGAATTTGACTAGAAGATATCATCTAAATAAGTTATTGCGATCCGCCCACATGAAGCTGCCCAATGGATCAGCCAGAGAGTTTTGTAATCTTTTTACTTTTTTATTTCAAGTGCCATTACAATTAAGAATTGGTAAAAAAAACTAAACAAAACTTTTTACATTTAAGCTCACTTTTTACACCCTACACCCACTGAAAATGAACAGCTATCAAGCAGCTGTTAAGGTTCTTATCTTTTCCAACTATTATAGAGGTATTAAGAACTTAAGCAATTGGCGCTCCACACTCAAAAAAAAAAAAAAAACACACACACACATCCATATTGTGCACCTATTTAAGAGCATAAGCATGTACATGAACAGTTCCCAACTACTTGTAGAATAGATATACCTACATACGATTATACTTTTTGTATATTGTACAAATGCGCGCTAATTAAGTTGTACATGTAGTTTACAAACAATTAAGATACTATCAAAAAATAAAATACACTTACCTTTAGTACATATATATAACAAGTCTAATTATTTTGAAATCCAATAAATATAAACAACAAGATTGTATGATAAATATAAAATTTATATGATTCTTCGTGACATAAATTCAAACGTACAAATATAACTTTATTAGAATTTAATTAAAATAATGTTATTGTCCATCTGCAGTCAACAAACGGAAAGTTTCGTTGTTCTGATCATCGAGGAATAACAACTTAAAGATATCATTAAAGAAAGTAGGATAATAATCGCAAGCACGTTTGCAGTCAGGCGTCCAATTGATCTCCAGCAGTTGCGGCTGCATGGTCTGCTGCTCATTCCCCTTGCCCGTCCAGCCGAGCATTATATCTGCCGCATACAGTGCACGAGATTGAGAACATGGCGCCATGCCACAGGGCGGCGGCACTTGACTAGCACACTGCAGTACCTCGTACAGCATAGTGCAAATCTGCTGTTCCAACACTGTCCAATCATGTTGCGGGTACTGCTGAAGCCACATGTCTACAAAGTCATCGCATTTAATGTGATGCAGCTGAGCCTCTTCTTGGTAATTCATCACCGTATAATGTTTTTCATAGTCATGGAAGCTGTCCAACGAAAAGGGACGATTGGCAAAACGTAGGAAAAACTTGCGATGCACATACGCCTCCAATGGCTTAACGCGCTTCACTAGAAGCACGTAGCGCACATCGAACTTAACCTGGGCATTCAGCTCGTCACGGTGAAATAGAACCGGGCGTTCAATATACTTTTGAGCTATTTTCGGACCTGTTGCGGGCAGACGCACAATTTGCTTAATGTTGTTTGTGATGTGTGTGTCCAGCCCGCGGGCCAAGTTCCAGGGCTTGATTATCCAATGATTATCCAGCTGCTTGGTTGCACGCTTTTGATAGAAGGCGACGAATTCGCGAAGTTCCGTGCTTAAGTTATAGGTTGTGGGCAGCCATGCCGGATACGTATCCAGCGTATCAGCATTGTGATGTTCCTTTGCTGCACGGCGTCCTACAATACTCAGTAAATCCTTTATAGTGATGACATACTCAAAGGGAAACTGATTGATGAACTTGTGCGGTGTGTCCTTGGCGAACTCAGCAAAGTTTTTGTAGTGGCTGGTGAGCCAGAGCACATCCGAATCTTCTGCGCTGTCAACTAACACGAATTCTGGTCCTGTTAGATACTCACGCAACACATCGTATTGGGCATACACCTTGAGGGGATCGCAGCGAGTGGGAAGGTCGAGAGCAACTGAATCTAATTCCACTGGATAGGTTTCCGGTATATGTCCACTGGTGAAGTAATCGGCACCGGGTTCCACTTGCAAAAAGCTATCTTCGCTTAAGTCACAGTCGTTCCAAGGCAGCAGCAAAGCCGAACGCTGTGGCGCATCTTTCGAAACATATTCCGCAAAGTCACGAGTGACTGAAGCACCATGCTCACAATCCCTAATGGGAAAGAGAAGGCTATATGTGGTTTGTGTGTTTAGGTAGAGCAGTGGTACCAAACGGAAATTGGGTTCATCCGAGTGGTTGACAGCGGAACCAACCTCATCCATGACATACCAAATGGGCATGCGCTCCTCATCACTTAACCCTTCGCTGGCAATGGAATATGCATGACAATATCTCCACAGACGTCGAAGTATCTTGTCGATGCGCTGCTCGTGCTCCAGGTCGACGCCAGTGATGGCGGACAAACGGTCTGCTAGTTGTGGATAATGTTCCAATTGTTGCCGCGCGCTGTTCAGTCGAAATGTCCAGGCATGATCTACCAAATATATTGCCTGAGGATCACTTGCCTTGATACCTTGCTCGCGTGCAATTGCCAGGGCAAACGCCGGTTTGGCATTGTCATCATCATTGGCATCATAGCCATCGTCCTCCTCATCGTCGTAATCGATGAGCATTAATTGTAAGACCTCGCCGGCATCAAAGTTATCCGTTGTTAGTTTGCGATAAAGTGCGGGCCAGAGATGCAACGGCACCGCTGATGATTCCAGTTGTGGCTTGTGCAGAGCCACAAATTCGTTATACTTGTTAATACCATCCATGTTGCGTGTTAGCTGAAAATGCGATGGACTCCCACCGACCTGGTTCACATGGGCGGTATATTTAGGATAGTTGCATTAAGCATACCAACAAAAATATACCAATAAAATACTAGAGCCCAGGACTACTAGCACACTGAATGCTTGTTGCATAATTATTGAAACGACAAAATTACAAAGCATAAAAAAGTGTTGCCGCGCCTTTTCAAAAATGATGTCAGGAAAAGTTAACTTCCCTCATCACTAGATCAGTTAGAGACAGTATTAGTATTTTAAGGTATGCCCGTACTTTGCCGCTTTAAAAGAATACCACTCACGCAAAACATATATCAGGGCTGCGGAAGGTCGAACAGCTGTTGCACTTGTCTGCCTTGGTGAGCAAATATAAATAAATGACAAACATATAGTCTTTCACCATTAGAAAAGTTTATATATGAGAGGCGGCAGCGCACACATAGTCAGCTGGCTAGCTTAGAGCGAAAATTAATAGTCATCACAACTCGGCACATAACGAAAGGGGTATATCGTGGCCGTTAATGCTGATAAGCAAACATATGCACGTATAATTTATTCTTAATTCTGGCTCTCCTGGCAAACGTCCAAAAATAATTAAAACAACAACAATATTAAAAAAAACATTAGATGAGTGGCACGCTGTCATTGCCAAACAACGCCGCAGGCGCTGCAGATGCTATTGTAGAATCTTCGACTATGGACGTTGAGGTAAGCAAAAAAAGGACACAATAAGGGATTTTGAAGCAATTGCTAAAATTGATTTTAACAAAAAAATCATACCTTGCTATTGCCTGGCAACCACAAATTGTCAACATTGAAAACTGATATGAAAAGTAGTTAGTTAATTGCGCAGTTTCTCTGTGAAACCGATCTACGCGCCCGTTAGGTAATCCACGTCATTTGGCAGAACTTCCGTGTTTGTGAGAGCTGAACAAAACATGTCAATTAAATGAGAGAACAATTGTTGATGCATAATTTTTAAAAACAATATTTCCTTTAGTTTTATGTATGCCCAGAGCTGTCACAACAATAATTAAGACTTTTGCAAAATTAATTTGTTTTAAATCATGTTTAATTAAGTAATTATCAAATTTTCGTTTTAATCCCATAAAATCGTTTGCAGGTCCCGAAAAATAACGGTTTTTTTCTGTGGCAATGGTTTTGTAACTGGACTTCGACATCACCCATAATGCTGCGAGCTGTTGAAAAGAAGATTCTGTCATACTTAAAGCTGCCGTACCGCGGCTACTTTGTGGACATTGGACCAGCTGTAGGCGAGGCTGACAAAATATGGACCGTCAGCATGAATACCGATTCCAAGGAGGTGCCGCTGGTGTTGTTACATGGCTTAGGCGCTGGCGTGGCACTCTGGGTGATGAATTTGGATTCATTTGCCAAGGATCGGCCAGTCTATGCAATGGATGTGCTAGGCTTTGGCCGTAGCTCAAGGCCACAGTTTGCTAAAGATGCTTTGGTATGTGAGAAGCAGTTTGTAAAATCAGTAGAGGAATGGCGCCGTGAAATGAACATAAACGATATGATTCTATTGGGTCATTCCATGGGTGGATTTATTGCCTCCAGCTATGCCCTGAGCTATCCTGAGCGCGTTCGCCATCTAGTTCTGGCCGATCCTTGGGGCTTTCCCGAAAAACCCACCGATTCAACAAACACCAAACAAATTCCTTTGTTGGTGCGCGCCATCGCTCGCGTTCTCACGCCACTAAATCCTCTGTGGGCTTTGCGCGCCGCCGGCCCATTCGGCCAGTGGGTAGTGCAAAAGACGCGACCGGATATAATGCGCAAGTTCCAACAAACCATTGAGGAGGACATCAATCTGCTACCCCAATACATACATCAGTGCAATGCCCAACGTCCAAGTGGCGAATCGGCTTTTCACAGCATGATGCAATCATTTGGTTGGGCCAAACATCCCATGATCAATCGCATCAAGGATGTACGTAGCGATATACCCATCACATTCATATATGGCTCGCGCAGCTGGATTGACTCATCATCCGGCGAAAAAATCAAATCACAGCGTGGCACCACTATGGTGGACATAAAAATCGTTACCGGCGCCGGTCATCATGTATATGCGGACAAGCCAGATGTTTTCAATCGCTATGTCAATGAGACCTGTGATTTGTACAAAGTCAGTGTTGGACAGCTTACAACGCCTCCGTCGTTAAGGCTGATACGCGAATCGACCGAATCGGACGAGGAGCACGAGTTGCCCAACTTAACAGCAGCATCCGAAACAGTTAATATCGAGTCAGAGTCTGATGTTGTCCAAGGAATGACATCGACAACAGCAGCAACAGCAACGACAGCGCCAAAAGCTACTTCAGTTGTTGATCTGGGCGATGTGAATCGAAAAGCATAAAAACTAACAATATTTGTCGGTCTTAAATTATACATTTAGCTCTACTCTTTTGTGTCTATTTAATTAGTGTTTTTTCGCCTAGTATTAAACGTTGTCTTATCTACATACAAAAACACTTTTCCATACTCGATTGTTATTGTTTTTGCTATTTCAAACCCTAGGCAATGTGAGTCAATTCTTGATTCTGATTAAGTGTAGCACTCGTGCCACACTCTGTAGAGTACAAAGTTCAAATTGTTGTTCATTTAACTATTGCCTTAGTTCAACTGATAAATAAGTATTATGGATACGTTACATATTTAAGTACAGCGCCCGAAAGAGCGCAATGGCCAATGAATCCAGTGAAACGATTCATTTAGTATCAGCTTCTGTTGCTAACGTGTGTCTACAGATTTTCATACCACACGCGGAAGTCATCGACCTAACCTAGTGTGGCCTATACTGAGATTGTCGATAAGTTAATCACAATTAATCAAGCATTATAATCAACAATTGCACAAAAGTCCTCTAAATAAAAAAAAAAAAATAAAAAAAAATAGCTTACAACTGTATCAAAAAACTAGTTTATACTTAATTTAAATAAATTAATAAGCCTTATAGCTTCGCCTCAAAAATGCGTCTAAATACCTACATGTATGTAAGTATGTAAGTATTATATGTGTCGGTAGCTTGGAATGGGTTAATCGTTAGAAAAAATACACTTGCTGCCTTATAGTAAGACCCCGCGGGGTATGCGTTCCATCAAAGTAGAGCGTCATATGCGAAAGCTTAACGAGGCGATCCTAAAATGTAAATAATTTGGTTAGGGAAGGTGGACAGAACATAGGTTAGGTAATAAATTTAATAATTATGTTGCTTTATTTATGTGTTTCCAATTTTCTGCCTTTTTTTCAATAAGACATCTAATGTAGTTTGCGTTTCCCTTTTGCGTTGTGTTAGAAATTATTGATAAAAGGATAAAGCATCTATAGCACTCCATCTTTCTTTTGAAGTCCTTTCAAAATTTAGATAATTTTTAAGAAAGTGGTCCATAATTTTAGTTTTGCTGTTCAAACTACTTTACTATGGATTAATTTTTTTTTTGCTCTTGAGCGTCATTTACTCTTTCGTGTGTGACAACGGGATGAAATTTCATAGTGAACAAACCCGGCATGATCTAAGCAATCTGTGAAAGTTTCATCAAGATCGGTTCAGCAGTTTGGCCGGAAATCGTGTTAAAACAGACAGACGGACAGGCGGACGGACGGACACGCGGAAATCAATTCCTGAGCTCGTCCTGATAATTTTGATACATAGTTTATGGGGTCTCCCATCATTCCCTTAAGGCGTTACAGATTCATGACAAACTCAATATACCCTGTTTCACATATGTGAAGGGTATAAAAATCGGTAACTTTTGTTCAGTAGTGTAAAATATGAATAATATAAGAGAAATGTTCTAATGCTGGACACCCCTTTGGTTTTTGTAACATAAAACTGTCAGAAACCAACGTAAAGCTTAAATGCTGGCTGGTTGCTATCAATCACAGTAATTTGAGCGCACTGGCATCTAAACGCGCCAAAACAGGGTGTGGGGAAGGTGTTTCCGACTTTGTACAGTGTCCGAGAATAAAACATTTCCCTTACATATGAAACTTTATATTTTCAGCATAGTTTCCAGGGATTTCCATATTAGCAATAAGCTAATTAAATTAATTGTAAATTTAATGAGTATGTATGTGCTTACATATACATATATTTATATAAAAGAGTTCGTCCGCGTTAAAATGGATCAGCCACAGCCTAAACGAAAAGAGCTAGAAGGCTGAAATTTTCACACAATTTTTTATGCAGGTAGTAAGTGAGCACTAAGAAGGGAATTTTTATTTGGACAAACTCCTTCAAGTACCTCCCTCAAACAAAAAAAACCAATGTTGAAGAGGAGAGTGGCCCCCAGGGACACAAAACAGAGGTGGCAACACCTCAAAACGAGCAACACCAACGCTGGTAGTGCCTCAGTGGTGGACCTGATACCACAAGGCACAAGCACACCAACCACCGACAGTGTTGTAGGCCCTACACTGCCTAAACTGAGCGGCGCTGGCAAGAAGCGACTGGCTTCTTTCTGCGGCAGGGGCTTAGCAAAGAAGAGGCTTACTCCAGAGCTAGGACCCCAATGGAGAAGAAAGGGGAAACAGCATGCCCAAAACGCCAGCGGTCCACAAACCACAGCTCAGAGGTAGTCGCCACTAAGAAGATGAGAGATGACATGCCCTCCACCTCTAAGGCTGCAGGCAAGGGTAATGAAAGGCAGCCCTCTGCCTCACATCACCCAGCCAAGGCACAGGTGCATAAGGAGCGTGGCTCTATTCCGGTTAGGGGGACAACAGGTACCCAGGCCGACAAGAAACAGCAAAATGCTAAAATAAATGAGGCTGGTATAGGAGTGAAGTTGGCGGTATTAGCAAGGGACTACCCAACAACGGCCCTAACGACCGCGCAAATGGACTCCATATCAGCCGCTATTGAAGACAAAGTGCTGGAGCTGATGGATGGGCAGATACAACCGGCCTTCCTTGGCTCTACCTACAAAGCTGGGTATCTAGCACTTCACTGCAAGGACTGCGTTACAGCGGGAGTGGGTGAAGGCGACGGTGGTCAAAATGACGCCGTGGGACGGCGCCACACTCTGGTCGACAGAGGAATCAAAGATTCCTCACCCCAGAATTGTGGTCGGCTACTTCCCCAAGTCTGCAGCCATGGAGACAGGCAAGGTCCTCAACTTTTTACAGGCACAAAACAAAGGCCTAAACACCTCGGCCTGGAGGGCCCTAAAGAGAGTGGAAAAGGGCTCAAACGCCATGCTTGTGCTAGCCGTTGACCAAAAGTCGGCAGCCACAATTGAGGTAACGAAGGGAAGGATGAACTTCCGCCTTGGCCAAGTTACTCTCAGAATAAAAAGTGATGATACTACAGAGGATGAGCTCATCAAACAAGTCAGCGTTATGGAGATTGAAGAGAGTAGTTTAAGCTCTCCAAATGTCTCCGGTGCTGATCCGCCGCCAAAATAAGATGTTTGCAGGCAAACCTTCACCCGCTAAGGCGGCGACGGCTGAAATCAGCAGTAGGTTTGCTAGCAACACCAAGGACATCGGGCTTCTACAGGAGCCTGGTTCTTCAAAGGTCGCATTAGAGGCCTAAATACCAAAAACACACAGGTAATATATGATAGGAAAGCGGCCAAACCTAGGGCAGCAATTATCATTAACACTGACATAAGATTTCTGCCTCTCACAGAATTCATAGACACCGACACAGTGGCCATACTACTGGAACTGGAAATCGAAGGGGGTAAGAAAGAGGCTGTTCTGGCCTCGGCTTACTTCCCTGGTGACTCCGAAGCTGTTCCAACGGATACTATCAGATCTTTAGTGGAGTACTGCAGAACACACCGGAAAGACCTGATAGTTGGATGCGATGCAAATGCTCACCACCTAGCATGGGGAAGCACAGACACGAACAACAGAGGTGAGTCTCTCTTAAACTATCTTATATCAACTAACTTATCAGTAGCAAATAGGGGGAATGACCAACTTTTGTTAATTCTATAAGGAAGGAGGTTTTAGATCTAACACTGGTTTCTGACAGGGCCATAGACTGGTGGAAAGAATGGAGAGTGTCCGAGGAGGCCTCAATGTCTGATCATAGACACCTTCTCTTTGACCTTGAGGGACCGGTGAGGAGCGTTGTGCTCTACCGCAGCCAAAAACCACTAACTGGACGAAATACTCCGAAATCCTTACAGGAAAATTATCGGGTAATAGACCACAAATAACGAATACTGAGGAGCTAGAAAGGGCAGTTAATACCCTGACGCACGATCTAGTCTCAACCTTCAATGACTGCTGCCCACAAAGGGCTAAGACCTCTAGCAAGAGGGTCCCTGGTGGAATTCACGACTTGAAGAATTACGAAGAGAAGCTAGGACAGAGTTCAACAGGGCCAAAAGGTCCAACAATTGGGATCTCTACAGGACATCTAACTAATTACAATAGGGAGTTAAGGAAATCCAAGAGATCCTCATGGAGGAATTTCTGTGAGATCTTAGGGACATACCTCAACTGCAAGGGTCCATAGAGCCCTATCAAAGCCCGTGGAGGACCGATTGGGACACTGATGGGCCCGAACGGTGTATACACAGTGACTCACAGGAAACTTAGAGGTTCTTCTAAATCTCACTTTCCTGACTGTTCATTCTGTAGCACAGAGGGGAGACCCTGACACAGAAGAACTGAGGCACACAAGAATCATAGACCCAATAATAAAAAACATAGTTAGCTACGAAAGGGTAGAATGGGCAATTAACTCCTTCAAATCCTACAAATCCCCTGGTCCAGATGGCACTATTTCAGCCATGTTATCAAAGGGCAAAGGGATCATCATTAGGAAAATGATTCCTATATATCGAGCCAGCCTTTTGCTGGGATATATTCCAAGACCTGGAGAGCAGTAAAGGTAATATTCTTCCTACGGGCGGGGACAAGCCACCATGCTCTCCCAAATCATACAGACCAATCAGTTCTCTCCTCTTTCATGCTAAAGACCATGGAGAAACTGATAGACTGCTACGTCAGAAACTGACCTTTTAGAAGCCAACCCGCTTCACAAAACTGCAATTCGCCTACCAGAAGGGTAAATCCACGGTGACGGCACTGCATCATTTGACCACTGACATAGAAAAAGCAATTGACCGCAAAGGGGGGCGCCCTATGCGCCTTCATGGACATAGAGGGTGCCTTCGATAATGCAAACTTTGACTCAATGAGCCGGCTCTGACAAAACGGGGGGTAAACCCATAAGGTAGTAGCCTGGGTGAAGGCAATGCTATGCCGCAGACTGATAAAGGCCGATCTTGGACTTGCCTCGGCTAGCATACATGCCTCAAAAGGGCTGCCCACAGGGTGGTGTTCTATCTCCTTTACTGTGGTCCACTCCTAGTAGACAACTTAGTTCTGTCTCTCAATGCAAACGGATGCAAAACGATTAGGATATGCAGATGACATATCCGTAATCATCAGGGGCAAAGCTGAAGGGATCCTAGCAGACCTCATGCAACCGTGCTCTCGATCAAACGGTAACATGGTGCACCTCAGAAAGGGCTCTCTATCAACCCTAGTAAGACCATCATAATCCCGTTCACCAATAAAAGGATCTAAAATTCCCAGACATAAAGGTTAGTGGCACAGTTGTGACTCTGAGTACAGAGGTATAAATATCTAGGGGTAACTCTGGATAGCAAACGCACTTGGAACGCACACCTGAGAGCAGTAACCACAAAGTCAACTCGATCTCTCTGGGCTGTCAAGCAGATGCTTGGCAAATCATGGGGCTTTCTCCACGAATGGCCACTGGGCGTACACCCAAATGGTAAGACCAATGATTCTGTACGGGGCGGCAGTATGGTGGGAAAAAGCCACACAAGCACCGCTATCAATAAACTCAACAAGGTACAAAGGCTAGCTTGCCTAAGTATCACAGGGGCACTGAGAACGACCCCGACAGCAGGTCTGGAAGCAATTCTAAACCTAACTCCCTTACACCTAGCTATAGAGGAAGAGGCTGTAAAGCAGGCTCTGGGGCTCTATGTAGGTAACAAATACCAGAAGGGCAACCTTAGAGGACACCTAGGTATATTGAATAGGGTAGAGGACATCCTTGATAAAACAAAAACCCTAGACCAAATACAAACCATCCATAGTTTCACGAAAAATTACAAGGTCATTTTTCCAACAAGAGAGCAATGGACTTCAAATCCATCTTGGCTAAATGACGATGCACAAAATTGGTTCACAGATGGATCCAAGACAGCATCAGGGTAGGAGCAGGCATAGTGGGTCCTCGCCACACATCTCTCTCTCACTTGAGGCCGAATGCACCGTTTTCCAGGCGGAGCTCTTCGCTATTTTACAGGCGGTATATAGACTGAATAGCAGACGATTGGTAGGAGTTAACATTCGTATACGCTCCGATAGTCAAGCAGCTCTTAAAGCACTAAACAGCTATAGCTATAGCTCAAACTTCATACATGAATGTCCCCGTGAGCTAAATGCACTGGCAACCAATAATAGGTTTCTCTGGTTTGGGTCCCAGGACATGAAGGTCACTCAGGTAATGAGGCCGCGGCTGTAAGGGCTAAATTAGGAGCGGAAGCCCCGTTTATAGGCCCAGTCCAATGTTTGGGTTTATTCAAACAACAAACTCAAATTGACATACACAATTGGTTAGAAAAAAACGAAAATAATGCACTGGAACAATCGAGAGGGTCTTAGGCACTCAAAAAGATATGTTTGCCCTGATGCAGCAAGAGCAAAGGTAGCTCTATCCTTAAACAGATCACAACTTAGGTCACTTTGTGGGGCGTTAACAGGCCACTTCCCTGCAACGACCATCTACATAAGATGGGCCTTGCTAGAAACAGAACTTGTAGATTCTGCGAAGAGGATGTTGAATCAATGGAACACCTAATCACAAACTGCCCCGCCCTGGCACGTAATAGAGCAAAGCGTGTAGGCAACTACACTCTCAGAGAGGAAGACCTGATGCATATCCCACAGACTGGTCTGACTCAGTTCCTGAGAACATTAAAAATGAACTCGTGGTAAGGGGCACAATAGATCTTGTGGGTCGCAGTGCCGAAGGGCGCAAGCCCACCCTCGTTCGCATTACATT